>NQFO01004534.1:0-11575 GCA_003991265.1 Pseudoperonospora humuli | reverse complement strand
AAAAACCTCTCTCACAGCAGTACACAGTGATCGCATCTTGGTGTCTAGTCCAATGACAACGTCTGGCACGTATCCAAGAGAAGCCACTGGACACTGTACTTCCTCTCCACTGATATCTTTAAGGCTTGCTCTTCCTAACACCGCTCTCTGGACGTCTGGTCTCAAGCTGAGAGATATCAAAGCTGCAGCGCATTCATGTCCACCGATTGTCCTAAAACGACTTCAGCGACAGCGATATACCAGAGAATGCCAGTTGAAGACCTCGACTTGCTTCTTTATACGCGCGTAGAAACCATGCAGAGTAGTTGCATGGAGCTTGGTGTGCGCTCTCGTGCAAGCCGTGGACACATGAAACAGTGACAGCGTCTGAACTCTCTTCTCGTTAGGTACCTCCTCCGCCATCCTCCTCTCGACCGCGCTCTGTAACTTTCACAGGAAACGAACGTAGAATACCAGACCATTTTCTTGGATATAGTCTGGCCACGGAATCTACTGCATGCTCCAGTCGGTGCCATCTAGCGTTAGAATGTCGTGCATCTGCAACGCTTCTACCACATCTGTCTCGCCAATATTCTTGCACGTGTCCATGAACGCATTCGTTCTCTTCTCCTTCTTTGATGAGATCTACCAAGCCCGCCGAAAGTGATCTGTACGTAGAGTCGGAGGCGATTCTTGAAGTACTCACGAATCATCACGCCAGCGTTGGCCACCATCTGCCCACGAAGTTACTTTTGAGCTGAGAGTATCCAATACTTCCACGAGTCCATGTCGTGCTCTTACTTTTCAGCAAACCGGGATTCTTCTTTGACGCGTCTTTAGAGTAGACACCACGCGTGATCAAAGAAGGTCTTTTCGTTGTAGTCCTCCTGTTCTTTAGACATTCAAATGTGTCGAGATTAACGCCTTTATTTGAATCTGTTTCAGATTTCGTGTTGAAGAAAAGACAGATCGCGTTCAGGCGACACGTGACGCTAGTGTAACCCTTACCCTGCTTGAAAGCGTTCTCTAATACTGCACCAACAGACTTCTGTCTCTGCGGCTTGTGCTCATCCTAGTATTAACGATCTACCTTTGCCATCAATTGTCTTGCGCCAAAGCCCTGATAGGCGTGTGGTGGTGAGTGGGAGGTTGCCCATGTATCAGTCCTACAGGTTCGCCACGCGGCAGGCTAAAAGCCATCCACCAATCACAGTTCGATGCTAGTAAAGAAGATGTGCGAGGGTCAAGGATAGTAATATGAACCAATCACACACGCAGAAAATCAAGTAAAACTCACAGTGTTGATTAAGAGTAATCACCACCGTGCGCCCGCCCTGAATTTGTTTGTAGAGATCAAAGGCATATGGAGACGACGACGTGCGTTCCCCCTAGCGACTTGTTGGGAAACAAAGCATATGCGTTCCTGGACCAGTTCATGGTGATGACCGTGGGACTCGTGCTCTGTGTCGTGCTCTTCCGAGTGCTATTCATCGTGTTCCCTTTGTTTTCACGAAACTCCAGCTCCAGCAGCAACGCCGCTAGTCCCGAGTCTTTGCAAAGTCTCAAGGCACACGACCGACACTCCGCTAAGCGAACAGCCAGCGTGCGCGACCGCTTGGAGCGCGACACTCGCATGCGACTACCGCGTCGCTCTACGTACTACTCTATGCCCTTCTTCGCTGACACAGTGGCCAACAAACAGGAGTTCGTGGAGAGCCTCGTAGAGCTCGGAGACGCGTCGCTAGGCGGTTGGCTGTTAGTCAAGAAAGGTCTGCAACGAGGAAAACATTGGAAAAAGCGATTTGTTGTATTGGATGCGCACGCGAGGATCAAGTACTATCCGAATGCGGATGCAGCAAGACGCAATACAAATGTCAAAGGATCACTGGCTGTGCACGCTGTCAAACCCGCACACCCTTTTGAATTTGGAGCCAACACACTCGAGGTGAGAGGCACACTGGGTGGCACATATTTTTTCAGGGCGGAAGACGACATGGCCACGCGCTCATGGTTGTGTGTACTGACGATGCGCGCCGTCCAGGGCCACGTGCCGGGACGCATTGACAGTGTGCTTAGTGCAGCAATTACTTCGCACCAGGCGGCGAATAGCTCCGCTTCTCTTACGCTTTCATCGGCGACGAAACTGCATTCGATCTCTGACACGAACGAAAGTGCTTCGGTCAGTGCACAAAATCTTCTAAGTAGTGACGAAGTCCCTCCTGTGCGTCTTAAATCACACGCGCTCGAGCTAGTCGTACAGACAATGAGCTACGACAAAGATGCATCACTGCGCCAGTTTTATGTAGTGGCCAAGTTCAAATCTGAGCTCCATGACTACTCGAGCGTGCCCGTGGGACAGACTTCTCCCAAGCCAAGAGGTGAAAAAGGTGAAAAGGGAGCTGTGATTAAGTGGAACGAAAAGTTGACATGGCACTTCCAAGACCATTTATGCTCGGATTGTTCTGAGTGCCGCTCGCTGGGGGCAACGTCTGGCGCTTTTTGTGGTTTGCCTGATATCATGGTGCTACATGTCTACGAGATTCACCTGCGCTACCTCACCACGAAAATTGGAGAAGTGTCTCTGTCTCTTCGTGAACTGCTGGGCTTTACAGGCATGCGAACGGCGAAATTCACATGTGGATGGCCTGTCACATCCACTCGCGATACCATCCTTGGTCAACTGATGCTTTCACTGAAATATTCCGTGGATAATGCAGGCGGTGCAGAGCTCATGCAATTCCTCGTAACGTCTGCTGATGAACGCGAATTGGTTGGCGAATACCCACTTCACACAACGTTGGCAAACGCCTACGAGTTTTTCAAAATCTTTTTAGCAAACGGTACGTCGAACCGCTTGGCGGAATACTACAAGGAGCGTGGTGATACGGAGATCGAAGTCGGCGACTGGACTCCTTCAAAGGAGTTTGGTGGTCAGGTGCGCACAATGAGTTGCCGCTCACCGACGAATGCATCCATTGGTCCGTCTCACACCATGACAACCACGACGGACCACGTTCCTTTTGACGAAGGCGGCCTTGGTGCCGACGAGAAACTCGTCGTGCAATCAAAGGTTGTCATGCACGATATTCCCTATGGCGACTGTTTCTCAGTTGAAAAGGTTATGGTAGTGGAGCGCGTTCCGTCCAACGATGGAAATCCAGGGCAACTAGTGGCCAAGATTTACTTGGGTGTCCCATTCTCAAAGGGATGTATGTTCAAGTCAAAGATTATTTCAGCGACACGCGAGGCGATGAGTAGTTCGTCGCGGTTGTATTTCCACATGGTCAATCGTTCAATGGAAAGTTCAAGCACCTCGCTGGCTGCAGCATCAGCGAAACCGTTTTTGATGTCCAGCGAGGAGGAACGGCAGATGATCGGTGAATACGAGTTGCACCCAGCTATCAAAGATGCTTTGCACTTCTTCGATCTATTCTACGCCGACAATACGTTGTCACGGTGGCAGAACATATTCAAAGAAGCAGGGGACACGGAACATGTGGTTGGCAAATGGGAAGACTCGGCAGAGTATGGCGGCCAGGTGCGCGAAATCAAATACCGTGCCAAAAGCACGTCACCGCTTGGACCGTCTTCGACGATGGCCGAACAGGTTGTGCACGTGCCTTTTTCGTCTCAGGATCGCGACAGCTTGGATGCAGATCGACTTGTGATCGAACACAAGCTGTCACTGCTTGATATTCCTTACGGAGACTGCTTCCACGTCGAAACGGTGTACGTGATTGAATCGCGCTCTGATACGACCGGGTCCCCACTGGCTGCGAAGGTGTATATCGGAATCCCGTTTTCGAAAAGTACAATGTTCAAGTCAAAGATCGTGTCCGCCACAAAAGAGGGTGTCGAAAAGAGTACACAAATGATCTTCGATGGGCTTAACAAGGCGTTGGACGCAGAGGAATCAAGCGCTGCATCTGGAGATGTCCGCCCCAGCAATGGTGCTGAGCATAAAACTGGAGCGTCTGGTCGACCGCGGAGAAGTTTCTCATCAAGTGTCGTGTCTTGCCGACGCCCGAGTGTCACAGGTTACAACAGTACTCTCGACGGAAGCGTAGGACTTGAGGAGATTTTTGAAAATCAGCGTGTAAGCATGTTCGGAAAGTGGGCACCCAACCACTTGCTGCCTACAGACCGTCCTCGTTTTTCCAACCGAGAAGGCGATAAGGCAATGAGTTTCGAACAAGTTTCGCTGCCTCCTAACTGGAGCTGGACGACTCCGTGGCGGATTGACAAGAGCTATACCGATTGTGACGACGAAGGCTGGAGTTATGCCACGGATTTTCCACGTTTTAAGTTTCATCTGGCTCGTGGCAAGTCAAGCATGAAGCGTCTCGGGGCGTCTGTACGCCGCCGTCGTTGGATCCGAATGATGGCATATGTGCCACCCGAGACCGCAGCTGACACGTCAAGTCCACCATCGATCGCTGGCAATGCAATGCGCCGCAACCGTAGCCGCGTCAGTCAAGGCAGCAGCAACAGCAGTTCCATGGGCTCCTAGTTTGTTCGAAGATGATTTAGTAAAATTAACTCAACGGAAAAGTCTTCGTCGTCTATGTCTTATGATTGAGAGAAGTTTGTTTGACACGAAAGCACATTCACACAGTTCAACTTGCCAGCAGCTTCTCCAGCTACGCTCCTACTTCTCAGACTGCAAGCTCGTAAAGCGAATCGGACAATGAAAATCAAAAGTCATGTCGTGGTCTTGACGGTTCTCATGGTGCTCCTATTGTCGTGGACTGTTGATGCTGACGGTCCGCAGCCGATTGCCGCTCGATACAACGCCTTTCGCGAGCGCCTAATCAAGCGGCGCCTCGCCAAACAAGCTGCTTACGAAAAGCGAGAGCGCGATTTTTTTTACGGAGATCACCGAAAGCGCTAATATCCTATGGAGCAATGAAAACATCACAAATACTTTCTCATCTCTACGTTTTGTTCTATCTATTGTTTGTAGACGTTCACCATGGGGGCTGTTGCAGTGAGCAATGCGTCGAGTTTCAATTGCTGTAGCGTATCCATCTAGCATCGTGTCCACAACACATTGTTGCGCCTGTGATAGTATCTCTTCAAGCGACGCTATCACAGCTCTGTTAAGACTGGCAATCGTAGCTATAGTTCGCTTCTTCAACGATCTGCCATCACCACTACACAGCACTCATCGGTCCACCTTCTCTGGATTTCCCGCACTAGTGTCGTTTCGCGCGTCTCATTTCACTGTCGTCATCATTGTTTGTACAAGTTCATCAATTGTAGGGCCCTTCAGTGCACACGAGTCAAAAGCTCTGCCAGCTTTTGCGGCACGCTCGCTGTGTATCCACAAGTCGACTTGTCGTTATCGTTGCAATTGTCTGCCTGACTCATTTGGTCTTCTTCCGTGTCGTCACCACCTTAATTTAGTCCTTGGCTCTAAGGTTTCAGTACTTCCATTGGCAACGGAGACGTTTCTAACGTCGGACCAACGGTTCTCCGGCGACTGGCGGCTATTGTCGTGCAGCGGCATGGTCCCTTCATTATTTAACCGTTGACCACGTGATACGACTGAGACTGATGTTGCATACGTCCTGCCAGACATTATCGTCTGCGTCCACGCCGACTTGTACGTGCCTATCGAGTGCTCGTAGCACTACTTCCGTTGCTACCGAGATGGCTCCTATCAGCAATTCCAGCACCGTCACACTCACTGGCAGCTCCTCCGATAGCTGCGATCTTGTCAGGGATGAAAGAATAGAGCCGACGGCTGGAAACAGCATTGTATCAGCCAAGTCAGCGTCTCCCGCCAAGTGTGTTAGCTTGTCTGCATACTACACATTTTCCGAAAAGAGCAGCAAGGTTATACAAGAGGAATCTCAAGGACTGTCGGGATTCTTGGAATACCGAAAGCTGAACGGAACGTGGCGGCCATTCCTATTTCAGACCATCGGCTACCAACTAGCGCTCTACCGAATTCACGTATGTACAATAAATTTGGCTATGCAATGTAGAAATGCTGAAAAGTTGTGGCGTATATAGTCCACGCACCAGGTGCTGGTCATGTCCACAGATATCCGCAATGCGTCAGAGATTGCGCTAGAGCATGATAGAGTTTGTGGTAAGCCTTTATTTGATTCTCTCAAGGTTAGTGCATTCACTTACGCGCACACGTGGGTGTTAAGAGGAAAGCAGGTTGTTACGGCTTGGATTCAACGGCACAACAATCACGTTGCGCGCGGTGACACATAGGGCGGCACTGTATTGGGTCGATGTGCGTGTTGCCACGAATATTGACACGTTTCCATCGCGTGCTGATCGACTTTTGTGAACAGGGACTGCAACGGCTCCGAAACGGCAAACCTTTGCAAGTTATCAGTGATTCATCCTGTGCAGGTTTGTTTCCGTGCTATTGCCATGATGATGTGGCACATATTCACCGCTAGGTGATGCTTTGGTACGCAGAGTCTGAAGACGACATTTTCGTTGAAATCGACAAGCTGCTCTCGTTACGCGAATGGACACCTCCTCCATCCTCCGCCCCTCTCTGCGGCCTCTACGTCCCAACAGGGAAGCCCCAGCCTCCGGCTGCTGGCATGCTCGCGAAAAGTGAGGTACGGACCACCTTTGCTTCGAACGCATTCATGGCGGCGTCTAACTCTGCTCATAATTTGAAAAGAAAACGCTGGTCTGTGGAGTTTTGCCTGGCTGCAAGATTTGCTAATAGTGATAGCATGTGGAAGCATTTGCCAAGTAGAGCAGCTCTAATGATTAGCGGGCGGACGTAGAGATGCCACAAAAGAACAATGGTCTCGAAAAAGCTCGTAAGCTTTCGTCCGGTCTTTCGCTAGTGCTACGATTTGCGCAAAGACCGTTAGATGTGATAGTGAATGTCAGCAACATACTGCCAGCTGCAGCGCCAGTCAGCAACTCATTTTTTCGAGTTTAATCTGGTAGTCAAGTCCACGCATCGCCAAAATTTGAACACTTCGGCAGCACCTCGTTTCAATGCTGAATCCAGTTAGACGTCGCCTGCAATCGCATTATATAGCGTCCTAATAAGCTCATTCGAAACTACAAACAGTTCATATGAAAACAATATATATTTACTCGAAATGATCACATCCTACTTTGAAGACAATCGAGCACTGCAGTGGCTTTTGTGCAATGGTGTGGAGCTCAGCGATACTCACGGCCCCTTAGTATTGCGAGCGAAGACGGCGGCCGCTGTTGTAGCCCTGATACTGCACATGCGAAGTTTCTTGGGTGTTCATCTCCGGGTTGTAACTATCGTCCTGCTGGTTCTGGCGGTTCTGGTCTTCATAGTTTGGCGAAGGGGCGGTGCCTTCCGGCGTGTTACCAGTGCCTTGGTCGTCTGGCGAAGGGGCGGTACCGTCCGGCGTGTAACCAGTGCCTTGGTCGTCTGGCGAAGGGGCGGTACCTTCCGGCGTGTTACCAGTGCCTTGGTCGTCTGGCGAAGGGGCGGTACCTTCCGGCGTGTAACCAGTGCCTTGGTCGTTCTCCTGGTGAACTCCACCAAGACCACCACCAAGACCGAGGCCAACATCTATCTTAATAAGATCGCCAATATGGCCACCTCCTCCGGCGCCAAATTCTCCGTTATAACCCTCAGGAGTTTTCACAATTCGTCCACCACCATCTACGCCGAAACCTGCAAGGTGACCTGCGTCAAGACCGCCATTGGCACCTCCACCAAGAAGTTCTTCTTCGGACGGGAGACCACCGCTTGGAGCCGGAACTCCACCAAGATTACCGTTAAGACCATCGCCAAGACCGCCGCCAAGATTTCCTCCAAGAGCTTGGCCAACTTGACCACCTCCACCGGCGCCAAGGTCTAACGGAAGACCAGCACCCGGGACCGCAAGGGGATCTTGGTAATTCTGCTCGTTCTGGTCAGTCTGCTCGGTCTGCTCGGTCTGGTCATTCTGGTTCTGATCGCCATTTCCATTGGTTCCATCTTCAGCGTCTCCACCAAAGCCTTCACCGGTGTTTCCATTGGTTCCATCTTCAGCGTCTCCACCAAAGCCTTCACCGGTGTTTCCGTTGGTTCCATCTTCGGCGTCTCCGCCAAAGCCACCACCGCCACCAGCACCTCCACCGAAACCGCCACCAAGGCCTATACCAACACCAACACCTCCACCGATGCCTCCCCCGCCACCAGCACCTCCACCGAAACCGCCACCGATACCGACACCAGCGCCTACACCAAAACCTCCTCCGCCACCAGCACCTCCACCGATGCCTCCACCGGCTCCTCCACCGATGCCTCCACCAAAGCCTCCACCGGCACCTCCACCAGCACCTCCGCCAAAGCCTCCACCAATGCCTCCTCCAATGCCTCCGCCGACACCTCCGCCGATTCCTCCACCAATGCCTCCTCCAATGCCTCCGCCGACACCTCCGCCGATTCCTCCACCAATGCCTCCGCCAATGCCTCCGCCGATTCCTCCACCAGCACCTCCACCGACACCTCCGCCGATTCCTCCACCAATGCCTCCGCCGATTCCTCCACCAATGCCTCCGCCGATTCCTCCACCAATGCCTCCGCCAGCACCTCCACCAAAGCCTCCGCCAGCACCTCCACCAAAGCCTCCACCAGCACCTCCGCCAGCACCTCCACCACCACCGCCAAAGCCTCCACCGCCGCCTCCGCCAATGCCTAAGCCGACACCAAGACCTAGGCCGGCTCCATCATTAGTATAGAGGCTCTGATGTCCACCAAGGCCAATGCCAATGCCAGCGCCCACACCGAGAAGGTTACGGCTCTCGCCAGCATCAGCTGAGCGCTGCAAGTCGGCGACCTGAGTACTGGAAATCTGGGAAGCCGCTTCCGAGATGGTGGACATGACCAGAGCCGCCGTAGCGCATATTGCGAGCATCTTGTTGCAGGACAGCATAGTCGATTCGAGAGAGAACTGTTGAGATTGAAATGTTCAGTTGCAAAGACTTGAGCTGTTCGGGAGACTTGATCCCAACCCGGTAAGTTGTGAAATGATAGATGATGGCAAGCTTGCGAGACCTTGGCATGTAGCCACAATGCCGGGATACATCTGTGCATCCGTATCGTCTATGCTATGGATACAAACGTGATAGTATCAAGCTAATCGGTCAATGTCTAATGATTTGCAAAGAGAATGGAAGACAAATTCCGCATTTTCTTTCATACGGCTTTTCTGTCAACCCAAAAATCTCTATTCAAGATGTTCGTCTTTTACGATGCAATATTCAGGCGCGACTTTCGATGTCACGTTTTTTTAAGTCGTTGTTACGCGCTCTTTACTGCACCATTTACGGCATTGTATTACTCAAAACGAGCATTTTGCATGAGACATTTCGACAAAGCATGACCACAAAGGCTTTAGTTTCATACAGCGGTAAAAGCTTCACGGCTATCCCTACGCATCTTACTACCTCTCGCTGCAACACATGGACTTCTGATCGATGGCCTCTGCACCAAAAGCAAAGCTTGAGATCAATCTGCAAAAATGTAACTGTCAAGTCGTGATATCGTTAAATGGATAGCCTAACTGACGTCAGATCGAAAAGTCTCAGCGGCGAGGCCACCTGGGCGTTGTCGCCGTCAAGGACTCTCTCTTTCACATAAAGTTCCGTGATGATGATGGGGTATCTATGCGTCATCTCGAAGTATGTATTGTCGAACTTCAATGTGATCATTGCATCGCTTCCTTTGTCTCAAATGTTACTTTTTTGGTTTGCTTGGTAAGTTCCCGTGACTCCATTTGGAACTTGCCAGCACTGTCTTGCCTATGTGGGTTGCGTCCTTCCACTGGCACGCAAAGCTTCCCAACTAATGGCGCCCAGATGTGCGATCAGATAAAGCTTGACGTAATACGCACATCTTTGCGGAAGTTTGGGTAGACATTACGGGTTGAGCCACTTTTCCTCAAATGTTGAGCTTCAGAACATGGGGGATATGCATTATGGTCTGAGTGATTCCAATCCAGTCGTTGGATGGGCTCGTATGGTTTAGCTGCCTCATGTCGCCAGGACGGCCACAGCTACAATTTGTGGCCGCGACGCACTCACACGGTACAGTTGTGTAAGCAATTAGCATTGAGCTGGAGGAGGCGGACTGGGATGTCATTAAGGGCCTTTCCCACATAGCACCGGTCCGACGGACAATGCTGGCTGCATTCAGCCCCGGCGACGTGTCTGTCTGTGCCTCGACCATCATGCTTTTCACCCTCCCAAGCCAAGTGGAGACCTTCTATGACGATTGTCGCTAAATAGGGAAAGGCCCATCAAAGAAAGAAGATTTCGCTGATGAACGGCGCAAAGAGAGCACCTCAAACTTTAGAGCTTCAAGGTACTGCCATCAGCGATCGAGCTTGAAATAATGTTTCGATGTGAGGATAGCATGACGCTCTACCTTATATATTGCAATCGTGAACATTTTCAGCAACACGATAACAATCCGAAAATTCTGCTATTCACTACGAGTATGTGCCTTACCGGGTTTTCTAAAACTACCTGGGTGGATACTCTCTCATATCCACAGTTTCTCTACCTATTGTTTGAAGTTGCATACGTACGCAGCTCACTCTTGAGCATGTTGATACGGACCCCAGGGGTGCAGTGGTAAGGCACGGACACTGGTACCGGAAAGTATCCGGATCAATACCCGCGGTGGGAATGTTGATTACAGATCGTCAGGGATAGGTCTAAACCAAAAATCATTGTTTGATTTTGTAATATACAGTCGACAAGCAACCAATCAATGGGTGCCATCTGCCGCGACGGGGCCCGCTAGCCAAAAAATCCCATGGTGTAATGCGGGATGTGTCCCATCCCCGTAGGGGATGGGTACTCTTGAGCATGTTGATGGCTACGTTCCCGTCGCGGTACGAGTACTTGGCGGTGTACTCTGCATGGTTGCATCACAACACTCCGTAGTGCCACTTCTCGTCCAACTGGACCTCAGCTCGACTTCGCGGTAGTGCAACATCTTTGCACATTCTCCGCTTCGGTAGCTTCGTATAAATTATGTAGCTGACGGTCCAAAGTGTCTGGTGGCAATGCGAGCAGAGCTTGCTCGTCATGATCTCGCGCATGAACACCACCGTCGCGCGCTTCTGCAACGCCTACTTCAATCCTTTCAGCAGACTGAGCGCGTGCGTTTTGATGCCATCGCGCTTCCTCCAGTCCCCATAAGCCACGCACGTCTTCATGCTCACTGTCGGAACAATGCGCTTTACAATTGTATCGACCGCCACACGATCCATACGTTTCCGGAAGACCTTCTACACGAAAATGGCTGCTCCACGCTGAATTGTAGCAGATCCGTCATGTTGCTCACAGAAATACTGCAGCCGCTCCAGGCACCCCGTGTAGCTCGCGGTCTTGAATGACGGCATCTCTGCAAGAGTCTTCTTGCACTCAGGGTACTTTTTCTTCACGCCCTTGTTCCAAGCAGTAAATCGCTTCAAGCCAGCATGTGACGGTGCTCCTTCGACGTCACTTGCACAATATCGCGCTTGTTATGACGCCTTGGAGGGCGATGATCGGCGGATCTAGACCGGGCAGTCTCTTTTCTTCTTCCTCTTCTTCTACGGGCTGCTTTCATAGCATCAACCTCGGT
>NQFO01004533.1:0-41393 GCA_003991265.1 Pseudoperonospora humuli | reverse complement strand
ATCGCAAAGGACATGACGGAGCTCATCGGTAACACGCCTCTCGTCTACCTGAACCACGTGACCGAGGGATGCCACGCCAAGATCGCCGTCAAGTGTGAGTTCATGGAGCCGTGCGCGTCTGTCAAGGACCGTATCGGTCTGAGTATGATCAAAGACGCTGAGAAGAGCGGACGTCTTACCAAAGACTCGCACATTATTGAGCCTACCAGTGGCAACACTGGTATTGGTCTGGCCTTTGCGTCAGCTGTGCGCGGCTACAAACTGACGCTAGTGATGCCCGACACAATGTCAATGGAGCGCCGCATCCTGCTCAAGTCTTTCGGCTGCAACGTCGTGTTGACCCCTGGCGCTAAGGGCATGGCGGGCGCAATGGCCAAGGCTGAGGAGATGAAGAATCAGGAGCCTGGCAAGGCTCTGATCCTTGGCCAGTTCGATAATCCAGCGAACCCGCAGATTCACTTTGAGACGACGGGACCTGAGATCTGGCGTGACACAGATGGACAGGTGGACATTTTTGTGTCTGGCGTGGGTACAGGTGGCACTCTGACGGGCACGGCCCGCTATCTGAAGCCAAAGAAGGAATCGATCAAGATCGTGGCCGTGGAGCCGGAGGAGAGCCCTGTGCTGTCTGGCGGCAACCCTGCACCTCATAAGATCCAGGGCATTGGTGCTGGATTTGTACCTGGAGTGCTGGGGCGCGACCTGATTGATGAGGTCATTACGGCCAGCAGCTCGGACGCCTTTGCGATGGCCAAACGTTTGGCTTTGGAGGAGGGAATCCTGGTGGGTCCGTCGTCAGGCGCTGCAGTGGTGGCCAGTCTGGAGGTAGCTAAGCGGCCGGAGAATAAGGATAAACTTATCGTCACTATCTTGCCCAGCTTCGGTGAACGCTATCTGTCATCGCCTCTATTCGAGAAGGAGCGAGAATTCGCTGCCAACCTACCCACGTCAGAACTACCTTAGGCTGCTTCATATCGTACGGATCGGATGAGTACTCAGCTTTTTTGTAGTGAGCAGTGCACGTGTCTTTGTCGTAAGTAAGCTAAGCTTTGTCGCTATAGCCTTAGGCGTAAAAGTAAATTCCCAACGATAACATTTTGCTGCGTCGAGCCTCGTACGAAAATATTTAAGCACTGCAGTTCCAGCTGCTATTGCGCTTAGCCCAATTTCATATCATCATCTGACATCTGGAGCATTGGAGCAGTGCCAGGTTCGCCTGCCAAGTAGCTAGCTCGAGCTCGTCCTCTCTCCGCTTGGAATTTGCGCAGCTGTCGCAAGTAGTGCAATTCTCTCAGCATGGTATTAACCTCAGCATAGGCACTGTGCACAGCTCGTGCTCGGGGAATCTCCATGTCTGTGTCCATTGCGACGGCTTCACCTGTCCACCGTACTCCGTGAGCCCCTGCTCAATTATGGACAATAGGCATATAGCGGAGCCATAATCAGAATTCAGACGACAATTATGGCAATAAGCGATTTTAGTTATACCGTCGTAATTGTAAGCCACACGCAGCCGCTTCATCTCGCTCTCGATGACTTCGCCACCTTCTGAGCTACTATCATGCTTGTCTGTAGACGTGGAGGTGTCACTCTCGTATGCACGTGGCTGTAGACCTTCAGTCCACTCGCGCTTGCGGCTCATGGTGGCTGAAAATATACAAGGAACAAGAAAATGGCGTGCACTTGGTCGATCACAGTTTTCAGACATAACAAAGCAAAACCGCTTTTTCGACGAAAGAAGCTGCTTTTATCAGTCTCCTTCTAAACGATCTCAAAACCGTTAGAACAGAGACCCATATCTTGTAGAGAAAGTTTACTTTGATCGGAATTGATATCAGATGGTTTACATCTACCAGCATTGGTCGCATGTTAGAAAGCGTTTCGGGTGATGCCTACCGAGACCAAAGCAGACGCCGTGATCGCATTACTAGAAGGAATATTTCTTCTTGGCTATGGGACGCTAGGCTCTCGTGTCTACATTTGCCGTTGTTACTCACAGTTATGTAAACTTTGTTTAGACATGATCTACGATAAAGCGATGAACACACCGCATCTCGTGATACTCGACAATCTAGAAATCGGCGAAACGTTTTTTCTTGGCTATGTAATGTTGCTGCATCTTGTTTGTGCTGAAGCAACGGTTATTTATGAATGTGGCGAAAATGATGGGTGTATTTTATTTTATCGCGACGTCTCGACTTCGAGCCACAATATTGTAGGCCAAAGACAATCCTTTTCACGCCGCCACGCCACTGCGTTTCGTAAACGTTTGATAAGACACATTATCAGCCGTGCTACATGCCGGATTGGTCACAGCAAGAGATGGCATGAGTTGATGTATCCGGATATACCGTGCACGACGATGGGGTGGTAATGCACGTAATGTCTTAAGCTTATAAGCTTGGTCACCGTTGTTGTCGTCAGATGGAGAACCTATTCCGTTCAGTACATGCAACATTGACTCGACCTCTTCGACGATAAGAGATTTTCTCTTACTTTGCAAAGTTAATGGGGATTTTATACCTAGTCTAGCTAGCACTTTAGCAACAAATAAAACTCGTGCAGTTGTCAATCTACCACCAGCATCAAAAGTAGTCAATATCCAACGCGTGACATTTTGCTCGAGCAAAGCGTAGCGTGGCTACCATATTAGATTCAACTGAACTCGTCCGAATAAATGACAGTACTACATGACCGACGATAATACCTTCTCCAAGACTAAGGCAAACGGCACGGTAGTGAAGAAGAAGGTCCCTGGATCCTGCGGAGGAGACTGGAAGACATGACTCAAATGGTTACCACACCTCCAGGAACTCCAGGTGCTTTATAGGATACACGCTTTATCAAGGCGACCGATAGACTATGAGATAAGTATTGTTGTTCGACGAAGAACTGCGATTCTTTAATGCCATTTTGCGAATAGAAGCCGCTTTTAGGCCAAACCTTACGCTCATTACGCTTCGTTAGCTCACGGCAAGGCACTGTCCTCCAGGCTCAGGCGGTTCTCATTGATGAGTTGATGCAGCTTTGAAAAAAAAGCACCAGCGTGCGAGGGTAAAGCCGTGAGTTCCGAGCCTAACTGAGAATGATACAATTTCTGAAGCACGGTGAGAATGAAGAAGTACCGAAAGCTGACGTTGTTTATATGTATAAGGCAGACATGTCCGTGGACTGGCAGATCGAGCTGCATCGCATCCCTCGTAGCTGGAACCTACCTTCGATAGAAGCGTAGCTTGGGTTAATTGAGCGTAATGAGTGTAAAAATGAGAAGCTCTGGGAGATACGCCTGAGGCCGAGAGACCAGTAGCCTTAGCAGTGATTCAATGAGCGAAGAAGCAGCAACCAGCGTCCCAAGGTCAATATCCAATGGCGTATCAACAAATACTGTGGCTACTGTAAGCGCAGCAGTGACTGCTCTATGACCCTGCTTCATCAGCCAATCGACCACGTAGCAAAAATAACATTCTATCAACCAAGCCGATACCAGTCGTCGAAGGCCTATAGCGGCGACGACCAGTGGAACGGGTAACAAGCAGATCGCCGAGATGGTTGCGATGATGAAAACTCTAAAGAAACTGCAAGATGATGTGTGCGTCGCAGCTCATTTCTATCAGCCGCAAGCACATGCTCAAATAGCTTTAATATGTAATTCAGTAGTGACAACCCCGGACAAAGTTTCTCGCATGGAAGCTGAAGTGTAAATTGGCAGTGTGCGCTTAACGGCCCTTCTTGCACAAGCTCGGCAATTGATCAGCAGACTTGTAATGCGCTTCGAGATGAAGTAGTACTGGAGCAGGAGGCTACTCATTTTAGCAAGGTTGACGACTCGGTTGGTCAGACTACGCATCTCGCTACGCAACACTCCGACTGCTGGCTTTCTCGAATAACTGCAGCTGATCTCAGCAGTCACGCGTGGTCTAGATGCTGCTCTACCCAGTGATACTAGACAAGGACTTCATGTGAAAGCCGAAAATAATGATTGGCTTTGAGGAATACACGTTGAAGTGGCACGGGATTGAGCTAAAAATGCCTATCGACAGGCGTGATGCTAAGCCAGTAGCAGAGGTGCTTACAGCAGACATGAAATGCAAGGCTGAGGTTACAGCTAAAGAAACCGATCCAGCACTTATACCTGATGTAATTGCAACGCGCCAATTCGATGCGGATCAAATGACGATGATTCTGAAACTAGCTGCGCTGCCAAGTTATTCTCTGGTAAGTTGGGAGCGTTTTGGAAGAAGCTTTACGTGATCTCATTGCAGCCGGACACCGAGTCATACGTGCGAAACATTTCTAATACCGCAAGTCTATTCTGAGGCAACAAGAAATAAAATCGGCAAGTTGGTTGCCTTTGGCATTCTTTTGCCCGACTCTTCCTCCGAGTGGGCGTCACCAGCTTTCGTAATTCCAAAAAAGAATGGAACTGTCAGACTAGTGCTCAATTTAACAAGCTGCATTGTCACAGCTTCTACCTCGTCCGCTCAGTGTCTAAGACAATATGATCCATACCAAAATCAGCGTATAAGTCTGCATTTGATGCACCTCTCAGCTACTAGACGAGACTACTAACAAAGCGCAGCGATGAAGCAACTGCAATCGTCGTGGCTGATAATGAGAAAGTTCGTGTTTACTCGACTATCAATAAGACGTATCTACAGCACCAGACGAGCTTCAAGCTTTGATGAATGAGCTGCTGAGGAACTTGCTTTACGTGCGAGTATACTTGAATGACACCTCAGCAACATTTGACGACCACATGAAACATCTGTGTTACATTTACACAGCTGAATGATGCGAACTTGACGCTGCACCTAACGAATATTAGTGTGCGGACACTGTCGAGTATCTAAGCTATAAACTGAGCGAGACTGGCATTGAGCCTGTTCCGACCTAAGTTGATGCAATCATAGCAATTGCACCGCCGTTTCCTGCGCCATTTCGTCACAATGATCCATTACTACCGGGATATGACTCCAAAGCGCGCAGAGCTCATCAGACCGCTACCACCACTGATGTCATCCGCATTTATGCTCCTGTGGAAAGCGAGGCACCAAGATGCATTCGACAAGGTCAAGACAGCACTCGTAAACTTAGTACGGCTGGTATTTCCGGATTTCAATAAACCATTATGAGCGTGCCGAAGCTGCAACTTGGGGCAGTGACCATGCAACATGAATGACCATTGGTGTTCTGGTCGAAGATGTGACACAGGCCCAGTGCTTGTGTCTTGTCAGCCGTTTGGAGTTGCTTAGCATGGGCTTTCCGCTGTGCGAGTTTTGCTGCTTGTTGCTTGGTCAAGATATCCATCTCTTTATCGACCACCTTAACTTGACATACTTCATCTTTCATGATGTGCACATGATGCGTTGGGGCTTAGAGATCGTATAGTTCGGCGCAGTTTTTCACAACATATCAAGTCAGATAAACATCCTTGTCGACGCCGAAAGAAGATCCTACGACGACCGAACTGGGAGAAAAAAGCGGTAATAGCGATGATACAAAGCGATCTTCGCTGCAATGAATGACACAAGCGATGAAAAGCTGTTCAACATGGACATGAAGACTATTGCTCGCAGCCAAATCAAAGATTTGCCGGTGCCCAAAAAGGCAAGCGAGAGCTGGGAGGTATGTAGCTTTGGGTGGGTGCTCGCTCACAAAAGGTGATTCACTTCGCAGCAAATTCACGAATACTTATCACGAGTGGTTGATCCACCCCGGTGCTAACACAATAAAGGCAACTATGTCGAACACATATTCATATGGCCCAAAATGGAGACAGATATGGTCAAACTCGTCAAGGCCTGCTGTCGTATGCAAAAGCAAAACATGCAGCTATACGTTACGGCAAACTGCCCGCAACAAGTGCGATTACGTGGTATTAAAATGCCGTCGACTTGATTGGACCATTCGGGAAGCAAATTTTTGGGTCTTGTCGATCATCAACACTTTAAACAGGTTGATTGGTTTGCCTTCAACTATGGACGGGTCCAGCGGCGAGATAGATCTTTCTAGCTGGACAGGTACTGATTAAACCGTTACCCGCAGTCCATGCTATGCATCTGCGATAGAGACAGTGAATTCAAGGACAAATTTCTTGAGCACTCGACAGCTACGGCATCGAGCATGGCCCAAGTGCCGACATGCGCAAGTAAGTGGCAGTGCTACATAAATGTATACGGAGAGCTATCACTTTAACGACAGATATAAACTGGCTTCTACCACCAACATCACAAGTCGTCAATATCCAACGCACAGCAGTTGCCTGCTTTGACACAAGTATAAAAAATTGATGTATCTTGCGCACTTTCCCACTTTCCTCCTCTTGTGGCTCGAGTCGAGATGTCTTTGTATCGAAAGTCAGTGAATTGATTTGGTGGAAGCACGAAAAACAGTCGCAGTGCTGTAAGACTTCCAAGAAGTTGCAAAACGTCGCAGAGGCCTGTCTATTTATTTGTAAGGGAGCTTGTGTGCACCCATGACGTGAAACAGCACATCCAGCTTCATTGTCGCCTCCAAAGTTCTCCCACTGACCGCAGACAGACTGCTGTATCAGCAACAATAACTGCGTCTCCGTTATTGCAAACGATAGTTGATCGTTCAGACAGCAGGATTGACACGTCACCGTCGTCGGGATGCCTTATCGCAGTAGTAGTCACATCTGCATCACCATTTGCCATCTGCATCCATAGCATCGTCATTACGCTCGCCTTCGTCCCACTCTTCCTTCACGAGAAATTGACAATTGTCGTGTCCCTCGCCGTTGTCGACCAGGCGTCGAATACGAAACGTTTCACTTTGCAAGAACACTGAATGCACATGTCCTTTAAACAGACAGACCACGGAGTTTTGCAAACGCGCCCATTTTATCCGAAATAGAAATCAAATCCATGAGATTCTGTTTTTCCCGCACATACTGACGCTTATAGATCTCTTCCTGCACATAATACGACGCAAAGACCAAGTACCTCGTGTCAAAACAGTTGATGACACGATAATGAAGCACTGGATGCGACAAATTGTCGTCCGCATTAACTTTCACAAAGACGTACTTCAACCACTGGACGTCAACAACGCTGATCGAGCTTATAACCTTTTCTTGTATCTCATCCAATTTGTGCATCCGGCCAAGACATTTCGTACGTTCTTATCATTGTGATCTATCGAAATTTTATATCGCTAATTCAAGCTATATCTTGACGTAACGAGAGTGTGTCAAACGGTAGATAAAGAAAAGTAAACTAGAGATGAGAAAGTATCCATCTAAATATTCGATATGACATTGTCATTGCTCCTTAAGATAAACCATATAGCTTCTCAACATGACCCAGACCTCCGTGCCTCTGTTGTCTGGGGCTGTGGAAGACCTGCGGCTGTCAGCCAAGCCGCACACACCGTCATCGTCGTCTGTATCCATCTCTCCTACGTCTGCCAGTCAGCCACACTCTCTAGCCACATGTTCGACTCGTGAAACGCTTCGCTCGGTGCCGCACGACGTGCCGTTGCGCTTCCATTGGGAGGGCTACTTGCAGAAGCGCAGCGATTGGCTCAAGCACTGGGAGACGTACTATTTCGTTCTACGTGGTCCTTCGCTCTACTGCTATTTGTCCCAAGAGGATGCAAGGCGTCAGAATGCCAAGTCTAAGATCAAGAAGGGCAAATTCGGCTTCTCGGAACGCGTATCGCTACTCAAAGCCTGGGACGTTGAGGAGACGCTACTAGCAGCCGGTCAAGCAGTTTCTACTACGTCAGTGTCCGTGGTCGGCTCCAGTGTGCAGACGGACACTGGGACGGACGTTCCGGCCGCCATAAGTCCGTCAGCTTCGGCCGAAGACGGAGTCGAGTCGGCATTCCGGTTCACGTTGGCGACGCAAAAGGGGCATCAATTGCACTTTCGTACCAACTCAGAGGCGAGTAAACACGTGTGGCTGCACTTTGTAGCGAATGCCATTGCTGATTACGAACTGTCGGGGCATATGCTGCCGGCAGTGCAGCGCCTTCGCACTAACGTTGGTGACTTTTACAAAGGATATGAATATTTCTATGCGGCATTGTGTGCACGTGTGACTGCTGATGAAGCGGAAGCTCGGACCGAGTGGCCGTCATCGCCGTGTGCAGCTGCACCGAGCACACCTGGCAAAGGGTCCATGAGTGAGGAAATGGACAAAGCGAGTCTTCCATTGAGTACGAAGAAACCTACGGCTTCGTTTGTACTGGTGACACCTAATCAATCCTTGGCAAAGACCAATGTGAGTCCACCCATGGACCGCGTACTCGTGCGTTTCTTCTCGCTATTGAAGTCGGACGTGATCCTACGCAGCAATTACCTGCCTATGGTGCCCTTTGAGGGGAAATATCGCGGTTTTGGCGGCGTGCTCGAGTACTTTTCGCGATTGTCCCAGTCTGTCCAAGTGGAGCAGTTTATTGTCGAGAGTATTCAGATGGAGGAGAGCGAAGAACAGTCGAATGAAAGCTCTGAAGTTGAGTTGAAGCACCGACGGAAGCGCAATCGGATCGTTGTGATCTCCGGCAGGGAGACGATGCAAGTGCGATACAATCAGACCACCTTCATGCAGCAATGGACGCACAAGCTGCACTTTAAACCGGGGGATGGTGGTCGAGTAAGTCGGTGGGAGATTTTCGGTGATGTCGTGGCTTCCAGTGTGGTCTTTAAAGCGCCTGGATGCACCACAAATCTCACGTTACCGTCACTAGCAGAGCGCATTCGTGAGTCGGTTGTGGGTGGATATGTCGTGTCGATTCATTTGAGTCAAATCACGGACGTTCGATCACGGGAACTTCAAGGCGACGAGTTTTTTGTGCGCTGTTCACTAGATACGAACGAGTTTGAAGGCGTATGGCATACAGAAGCGCAGTCTCGAGCAGCAGCTCCAGTGGAATGTCCTTGTGACTCGTCCGGCACGGAAGTCGCGCCGTCGTGGTCGTACGATTACCAGCAAGAGCTCTTTTTACAGTTCGATCGACTGTCTCGCGATGACAATACGGTGTTACTTGTCGAGTGCTGTCGTAACTCAAACCATGAGGTCGTAGCTCGCACTCATGTCAATCTCGCTAGCTTCTTGAATGATAGCAGCTGTGGCACCAGCATTAGTACCGGCGGAACAATTTCCAGTCGGCTGATGGGGCGACGAAGTCGTCGAAGTACGGGCAGCAATACCTCGAGGGTAGGCGCATTACATAGTTACGTGCTGTCAAACGACCATCAGAGCTTCTTTGGGAAGTTGCTACTGGGCCTCACCATCTCCGCTATGTCACATCGGTCCGTCTCGCAGCGATCTTCGACTTCAAGCTTCCGAGACAGCTACAGGGACAGCTACAGGGACAGCTACAACGATAGCTTTTGTTCTAATGACGGCAAAGTCGCTGATGCGGCACCTCTTGTGTCGCTTGAGAGTCCAAGTCCAATGGCGCGCACAAGTTTTCGGTCGTTTACAAAACTTTCTCACCAGTTTTCGCTTCCTGGCGAGGACGTCATGCACCAGTTTGTGATCAATGGCGTACGATATCAATTAGCTGAAAAGTACCGCATGGTGAAGATTGTGGGAAAAGGGACTTATGGCGAAGTGATTGCAGCGAGTGATTTCGTCAACGGCGGCACGTTTGCCATCAAGAAGCTGGGCCAGTTTCTACGGCATCCAAAGGTAGCGCTCTTGGCCCTGCGTGAGATTAAACTAATGAGCGAGATTGGCACTCATCCGTGTCTTATGGGCTTCCACGAGCTGCAACGACCGCTGGACTATGAGCACTTTGAGGATTTGTATATCATTCAGCCACTCATGGAGACGGATTTGTGCCGTATTATCCACTCCAAGGAAAGTTTGAGTGACGACCAAGTGCAGTATTTTTTGTATCAAATGCTCTGTGGCATTCATTACCTGCATTCTGCAGACGTTCTCCATCGCGACATCAAGCCGAGCAACATTCTTGTGAATTCCGACTGTCGGATCAAAATTTGTGATTTTGGGTTTGCACGGCACGCAAATGATCGCGATTTGGCCGAAGGACTTTCCGAGTATGTCGTGACACGCTGGTATCGTGCTCCAGAGCTCTTGTTGGCTAATGCATACACAAAGGCAATTGATATGTGGGCAATTGGGTGCATCTTTGCGGAGCTCTTGGGTCGGCGGATCATGTTTCCCGGTACATCGTATGTGGATCAACTCAAGGTGATTGTCGATATTGTAGGCACACCCACGACCTTCAGCTTTTGTGATAACCCCGTGGCACGGCGCTACGCTGGACGTCAGTTCCTCGTTCAAAGTCAAAAGGTACCAAAGGTGGACTGGGCGCAGATCTTTCCAGAAGCCAATCCAGACGGACTTGATCTACTGGACCGCCTGTTGCAGTTTGACCCAGCCAAGCGTATGACGGCTGCTGAGGCGCTGGAACATCCATACGTAAGTCAATGGCGCGACTCGCAGCTCGAGCAGCCATGCAACGCTGACATAGCTACGAAGCTCACGCAGTTTGATTACGCGCAAGTATCGTATGATCCACAGACGCTGAAAGAGCTGCTCTATCAAGAGGTCATGAAAGCACAACTTCCTCACCACCACCACCACCAGCAAACTATAGCCGAATAAGCAAGCAAAGTTTTGTATCATGTTGTAGGGGTGCGCTAAGGCGAAAGTCTCAAGTAACTATCTAGGATTGTATGTCGAACATTGCAAGTACGTGCACAATTGTTCCTACGTGAATGTTTTCTCGTGATCATTTACGTCTAAAGCTGCGTCTCTGTTACTTAATTTGTGCTTTGGAAAATGTGTACATTTTTGGAAATCTTGAAGCTTTCTAAATTAATAGCAAATGGTTTTTTATATTTAAGCTGCAATTCGTCTTCGTTTTAATGGTTTTACTGATTCGTTTATGACTTTGTTAGCAAACATACTAGCCATCTTGAGTTTTTTCATTTAAACTCTCTTTGATTGTCAAGGGATTATTGAGCGTGGTCATTCACCACCTGTTCTATGGTCTTCTTATTCTTAAATGTATGCTCGAGTATTGATGGCCTTTTGCGCAACGTCATGTACGCCTCTATGAAATCTTTGGATAAACCTTCAGGCGCAGTGGGCTCTTCCATATCGACATCTGTGTCACTCAAAGTTGAACCGTATGTATGATGCTTTTCTTACGGAGTTTCATGTGTTTCACCTTTGTGCATAGCCGTACTCACGATTCTTCGCCATCACTTGCTGAAAGTACTTCGTAAGCGAATCAGAGCTTGCATCGTTTGATAGTTCGTGCCTTCAGCTTCTTGAACAAAATCACTCTTCGCTATTGCATTGTAATAGCAATCATATGCCTTTTGCTTTGTCTGATTATCGGAGAAATAGCCACTCGTTCGGCAAGAGATACTGTAGGCATTAAATATCGAATGAGTCACCACCTTCCACTCCATGACAGCCACCTATACTAATTCTAGATATAAGAGTCGGCATGGGTCGTCGTATGATAATTTTTGAGCAATCGCTACATATCCCTTGCGCAGTTGCTAGCTAAATATCAGTAAGATCCTCTTGTGTATGATGTCATAGTCGGAAAATCCCCGCCCTTCCTGTTAAGGAAACTCAAAGTGATAGAGTTTGTCTGATGAATACGAGCGCGTGGGGTGGTCATGAACTTCAAGACTTTGATGAGGAATGAACAAAAGAACTTTTTTTGTTGTGAACTTGGTTGTTGTCTACAACAATCAAGTCAAAAAGACTGTAGCGATCAATCAATCGATCGCACTGTATCATCTTTTCAGCCTTTGCGAGCTCGTCCTCGTTGCTATGTATGCATTTCTTTCCAAGGAACCGCACGTCTTCTTTACTACCATCAAACTTTGATTAATGGGTGGCTCTTATAGCTTAACCGCGAATGGCGAACCCAAAGGGAGCCAGTAGAGTTGACACATGGGCGAGGAGGGACGCAAGGAGACGTTTTGAAGGCTGTAGCGCAGCGGAATGAGTTAAAAGTGGTCATGAGAAAAGAGTCCACCACGTAACATCCTATAGGATACTCGCTGCATGTTAAGCTGACAATCATGAACAGTTCAAACTCAAACAAGCGAGAATGTTTGTAAAAAGTAAAATGTAATATGCTGCTGTATCAAGTGTGTACAGCTCTGTCGTCGCGTGAGCAAATAATCGTTAAGCGATTTGCTTGATAGCAGTGGCCAGTTGCACGAACAAGCTCTGCTGGTGCTCCCACTGTTGCTTGACAGTATTCGCGTGCTCCGCACTAGTCCCTTCCGTTGCTGCCAGCTGCTGCACAGCAGCTCCTCCACGCTGCAATAAAGCCTGAAGGGCTTCAGCACGAGCGCGGTTGTGCAGCACGACCGATAACGACTGCACATCGTGTCCGTTCAACGCCCGTTGGAGACACTCAGTCAGCAGTTCAGCGGGTGGCGCTGGCGGCACATAAAGCAACATGAGCACCAATGTCTGACATAGGCGATCGTCGCCCGCATCGTTGATATCCAATTGACGTCCACCGTCGGTCCGTCCGGACAAAAGGTAATCCACAAGATGAGGCACAAGAACAAAACGGGCCGACGGATGCAATAGTGGCAGTGCACGACTCACCAGCATCTTACCCTTGGTAGCTGTCAACATCTTGAGCAACTGCTGTACATCACAGCTCATTACACCACGAGACGCGTCGTCGTTGCCCACTTCACCAGGTTGAGTGACATTGACACCTAGCAAAGTCGCCAACTCCAGCAATAGCGACGTCGTTCGCGAACGCAGCTCAACGAGTGCTGGGTCCATTTCGTCGGCGTTCATCGAATGGAACTGCTGTACATTGATACCGCGAGCATCTAGCAGATGACGCGCGTCTTGTAAGGACAGCAAACATTGCATTCCGCGGTCTAGCTGGAGACGCAGGTTCCATGTGTCATTGGTAAATACCGAGTTGCGGCTGGCATCTTCACTCATTCGCAGGACTTTGGCGGCGTTGGCTTCTGCAGCGACAGTCTGGGCACCACGGCTTGACCCACGCACTTGTTTAACCTTGTCAGCTTCGGTGCTAGAATCAGCAGTCGGAGACGCAGTATTGTTTTCGCCTTCACCAGGACTGGATGGTGTACGCTCCGGATCCTCAGCATTTGTCGAGGAGGGAGAGAGATGCGGACTTGTTTCTTCGGTGCTTGCAAGGTTCAGCAACTGCTTTGGACGGTACAAACTACTCTTTGTGTTTCGTCCAAGCACGTGGTACTCTGACTCCCAGTTGCGCGACTTGACTTCTCTCTGTACGTCTCTTGGATCGACCGATTTAACGTGCTGCAGCTTCCACGAAGGAAGCGGGACCGACGGACGGCCAGGTACACCGACACGTGAGCGCTTTTGCATGTAATTGTGAAAGTAGTAGTCGTCACTGAACGGATCACTAGAGCGCAACCACTTCATCTGCTGCTGCATCACAAAATTCACGTCACGTGGAGTCATCATCTTGAAGGCAGGTGGGTGCATTTGGGGCGGTAGCTGAGGCATAACATGATGTCCGCGTGCGCCAGGAGGTCCAGGGAATGGCGGTCGCATCGGAGGAGACGGACCCCGCCCGAAAGCTGGCGGAGGCGGCGGAGGACCACCTGGGTACATTCCCTGCGGAGACGGCATCGGTAGATTTTGCATATACATTGGACGATGAGGCTGTCCCTGCATGTGAAGCGGTACTGGCGGCATGTACTGCTGCTGTTGCTGGTTGGGAGGTGACATTGAAGGTGCCATCGGTGGCGCACCCCATGCGCTTGGCGGCCGCTCATTTTGTGCAGGCGGCATCGGTGGAGCTGGAACAGGAGGAGTCTGCGGAAGTGGAGGTGGAGTCTGCTTGGATGATTTCGGCACTGAGTCGTCGTCATCGAGGCCCAGTCCACTGAGACCCGGTACTTGACTCTCATCAAGCTCAGAGTCCTGGTCCAAGCTCAAGCCTGGCGGCGGCGCTCGTCCTGCAGCTGTTGAAGATCCTCCTTTCTTCTTCGCAGTATGATGAAACTTTTCCTCCAGTCTCGAGAACTCTTGCTGACCTCTCGCCCACTTAAGATCTTCCGACGGTGCTGCAAGCCCAGGTGGAATACTCAGACCAGGGGGCGCGCGACCAGAAGATTCTCCACTGGATTTCGTGTCCCCTGTAGCAATACTAGACTGAAAATTTCCCATAAATACTGCAGAGAATGCGTCGTTGAAGAAGATTGATGAGCCACCGGTGTCACTGGCCTGGGCGCCGCTCTCCACGGGCCCAAGGAGGTCGTGGGCACGCAGATCGGCTAGCAGTGACTCGTACTTGGTGTCATCCACATTGCCGTTAGTAAAGAAGGCTGGCAGTCCGTCCATTGAAGCACCAAATAGCGAATCTTCCGATGCCATGGCGGGTGCTTGGAAGAGGCTAAAGACTGAAGCTACAAACAGACAAAGGCTACAAAAGACAAGGAGATCATTGGATGTGAGCACTTGACGGACGTTGTAGAGAGAAATTGGAGGTGCAAATGGTATGGATCGAGAGAGGAGATGGCGGTGGTCATCGCACAGCTAAACGGCGATACGGACAATAGAAGAGAAGCACATACCTGGTTCACAAGGCTTGGCTACGTGGATGTCGTCGTGCTCCACTTTGTAATGTGCGAAGGAGCTTACTTATCCTCTGCTCTCTTATGTTGCGTGGATGCTGAGAAAATGGCTTCCACAACATTATATTTCATATAGTTTCAGTGATAAATCATGCTTTTACTGCAACTTGACCGTTTTAGCCGCACGCTTTGCTTTATAGCGTTTAAGTTCGCGCACGAGCCCAAACAAGAAGGGCAGAAAAAGAGGAGCGAGGAGGGGCGCATACACACCCAGCATTTGCTCTTGAGGGAAATAGAGCTGTCGGATCATCGTGTGGTCGTAGTATGCAGCATCCGTCAACTCGGATGCTTGGCGAGCCATGGCCAGCAGACGACGAAGATCTGACGCCTCCACACAGTCGTGCTGCTGCTCTTGAATGTTGTCACACAGGATGGCTTCTAGTCTTGAGACAGCTGTCTCTACTCGAGTTTGCACTCGCTCTAGGACGCTCAGCTCCGGCAATGCTTCTACGAGCTCCACAGTCGACTGCAGCGTCTCAATTGCCGATTGCATGAGCGTGACAAATCGCTCCCGCATAACAATATCCAGTTCCCAATCAGCAATACCGTCAGCTGGTGAAGACAGGAACAAAAGTTGTCGTCTTGCCGCACCGCCGCTTGCCCTGTCCTCTTCTTGCTGCCGGTGTAAAAACGATGAAACACCGAGCAATGTCCGAAACTCCGAGACGAAAAGTCCCATGACGCGCTGCAGCTCCTTGGTAGCTGATGCAGATGCAGCTGCGTCATCGACAGAGTTTCCAGTGAGTGCGAAAGGGTTCAAGATGACAGCAATACCCCACCCTGGCAGCTCGAACGACGTAGCTCGGTGATCTTCGTTATGATCTTGACTACCAGAACGAATGTACAACGGAGCGTGCACCGTATCGGGAAGAGCTGCCATGAAATGCAGAACCTGCTCTCCGTCGCGCAACATTGAGGCGTCCAAAAAGTCGTTGGCAGCCTTGAACTAGAATAGCGACAACATTAGAGTCTGCACTTCTCCATCATACAGGGCGGCATCACAAGACACTTACATGCTTGAGTTCGTCAGCATTAATGTAGAACGCGTTTCCATCAGTGCTTGGTGTGACCTCCTTCGCTAACCTCGCATACTGCACGACCTCAGTCTCCACTGTAAACTTAGCAACGGCTCCAACTTTTTGTACGAATCTGCCCAAATACAGGTCCACCAATGTCCGTAGATCTTCTTTCCATGGCGTGACAGGATTCTCTTTCAAAACCGAAAAATGAAGTCGATAGTATAGCGCTCTCCGTGCGACCTTCGTATCTACGTCCTGCTTCACACTCTTCTCAATCTGTGGATACACGTGGCTCTGCACAAGCTTTTCAATGGCAGACTGCACTGCATCTCCCTTAGTCATTTGACACTGCCAAGACCAAGCGTGGCGGTGCTTTCCAACAGTCAACACTGGACTAGATCCTGCCGCCTTCTCATCACAAAGCAGAAAGATACTGAAGCGCTTGTACTGCGTCTGTACCAGCGTTTTCAGAGCGTCGTCCGTGGCTTGCGGTCCTTCTTTTGCTGCACTTTGAAGCATTTTGCTTTGATCATTGTTGAGATTCAACTTGTGCATCGAATACATCACATTTAAGGCGTTAGAAGGCAGCGAAGAGGAAGATGCTGCTGTAAGGCTGTAGATATCCACATAAAATCTCTCTGAGCCTCCGAAACGCGACGCATTCCACGACAGCTGCTGGATTCGCGACACGGGCAGGCTTTGGCGCTCCACTTGTGTCAAATGCCACGCTACAGGTGCTGCCAGTACTGCGAACAGCACGAATGCTCCTACGATCTGCAGCCGCGTGCCTGCCATGGTCCGTAACGAGGATAAATGATCGTGTGTAATAGACGTATTTATGTCCAATCTTGTGCTTTGACCACGCCATTGGCCAAAAATCGATCTGCCCTATAACAGCGACGATTCAGTTTCTCTACGACCAAGATGACGAGGAATGAGCAGAATGAGCCGGTGGCGGACACGCCGGTGCTGGAGGAAGCCGCGCGTCGTGGGTCCGAAGACGCTGGTGACAGCAACAATCGCGGCAACTTTACGCGAAATCTGAATAAGGAGGCAGACGAGAAAGTGGCCAAGAAGATGTTTCTGGGCGGACTGGCGTTCCTGCCGTGGCTGCACCTCGTCAACGTCATTTTCTACCGCAAGCAGTTCATGGACCAGTCCATCGACGCTCCTGTCACATTGTGTATGCGCAGTAACAATAGCTTTTGCTCTAGCAACTTTTGCAGTACTGATTCTCGCTGGCTTTCTCTTTCTTTTGCGTTTCTGCAGGGGTGCGACGGTCGTTCATGGGCTTTTGCTTCTGGACGGTGCTATTCATCTCGTGGCTGCTGCTATTTCAGCTCAATTGGAAGGAGTTTGGATGGGAGAGGCTTGTGATGTCTATGCCCGACAAAGACTTGAACGCGGGCTGGTAAGCGAACGAGCAGCAGAGAAGATCAAGGGACAGCATACAAGGGCTTCTGCGTCGGCTCATCCTGCTTCACTTCTGTAGTCTGTTGTATTGTGCTCTTCCACTTCGTCTCGCCTCGCTGCTGCAGTTGCAAGTCGCGGCGACGCGGCACATTATCGCAAAAAATATATACTATCATTTTCATGTTATATTATGTAAGCTACATCAAGTGTCGAGTTTTGCCACCGAAGCAACACAAAAAGCACCAAGACACGAGCACTGAGTCCCCCGTCGGTCACGATGAGTGCTCCTATCCTCTCTATCGACACGCAGCACGAGGACATGATCGTACGTTGTTGTTCCCCCTTTGCTCCCTTTTTGCTCGCTTACTCACCTCTCAATCGGCTTCGATTCCCTAAATTGTGGGCTTCATTGATATTTCACCTCGGTCCATTTTCGCTATAGCACGACGCGCAGTTGGATTACTATGGCAAGCGTCTGGCTACTTGCTCCTCGGACCGCACTATCAAGGTGTATGATGTCACAAGCGATGTGCAGAACAACGAACAGATCTTGACGGGGTACGCAAACCAGTCAAAATTCACCAATAGACGTGGTAGCTAATGGTCGAATCATTGTGGTGAAAACTACAGCCATGAAGGTCCCGTGTGGCAGGTGTCGTGGGCGCATCCCAAGTTTGGTGTGCTATTGGCTGCTTGCTCGTACGACGGCAAGGTGATCATTTACCGCGAACAGAGCTTAAACCAGTGGACACAGGCTTACGTGCACGCTTTCCACGAGTCCTCGGTCAACAGTATCGCTTGGGCACCGCACGAGTACGGGCTAGCACTTGCCTGTGCGTCGGCAGACGGCACTGTCTCTGTGCTTAGCTACTCGCGTACGTGGCGGATATCGTGATGACAATTTGGAATAAAAAACGCTGACAAAGAGTCTATTGTTGTGGTTATTGCAGCGGAGGGTTGGAGTGTGAG
Organism: Pseudoperonospora humuli; assembly: GCA_003991265.1. Taxonomy (NCBI): domain Eukaryota; phylum Oomycota; class Peronosporomycetes; order Peronosporales; family Peronosporaceae; genus Pseudoperonospora; species Pseudoperonospora humuli. The sequence goes on along the minus strand of NQFO01004533.1, from coordinate 23,366 downwards.
CCACTTCAAGGACAGTGCACTAGGCTGCAACGCTGTGAGCTGGGCACCATTCAATTCGGTGGGCTCACAGAGTCCTTCGGGTCCGATCCGTCGAGTAGTCACTGCGTCGTGCGATAAGACGATCAAGATTTGGAGTCTTGTAGAGGGTGAGACGGAGTGGACGAAACAAGAGCTGAGCTCTGTTCCTGCACATAGCGACTGGGTGCGTGATGTGGCATGGGCCCCCAGCACGGGACTACCGGTCAACCTCATTGCCAGTTGTTCTGAGGATAAGCACGTGTACATCTGGTCGCAGACTACAGAAGACAGTGTGTGGAAGCGTGAGCTGCTTCATACGTTCGATGCTCCCGTGTGGCGTGTGAGCTGGTCTATCACCGGCAATGTGCTCGCAGTGTCTTCGGGCGATCACAAGGTGACACTTTGGAAGGAGACGCTTGACAAGAAGTGGATGTACGTACTTGATTTATCATTGCTACTATCATCTCTGTGGCCTCATATTTGCGGTTTGTGGCGTGTTTTTGCAGCCAAATTTCGTCCGTGGACGAGGCTGGTGCCATTCACAATGGCAACGAGTAGATACGTCAACCACTGGCAGGAAATTGACCATTGCAGCGTGTTAAAAGGCGAACTGGAGAACGCCAGCTTGATCTGTACTTCCCGTAGTCGCTCGCAAAATTGACAGCTATCACTCTGTTTTCGAATATCCTCAGGAGAAAATTCTGCGAGACGGAAAGTCACACCAACAGTAGCGTATCAGGCCAATTACATATCAAGTATCAGAAGCACTTGTTGTCCACGGTGTCTAGGCATTCTATATACATGGGCAATTAAGAGTCTCTACGTATGCTCACTATCTGCAGTATGTCAAGGTTTTTGTCTTATGCTAGCACTTCCTGTGTGCCTATTCTTCAAAGTTACGCGTCCATCGTCGTTCAAACTTCTCTTCGAGTGCCTGCACACATTTATAATGGATCTGGTGCTCATGATTGTAGTTAGACAGAGTCATCTGACGTTCAGACGATCGAGCTTCATCAATCTTCCATGCCGGGTCCAATGGATCCAATCTCTTGCTGATCAACGCACTGCGCCTCTGTTCCACAATCCGCAGATATCCAGCAATCCATACATCGTCGACCGTCACACAGACCGATGGAATATCTGCAAGGGTCTCTACGTCCGTAAAAAACCCACGTCGATACGCATTGCCGCAACATGCCTGCAAAATATCAACGTAGCGTCCGCTCGGACGCATAAAGTAAGGCACGTACGCTGGCACTACGCCCACTTTGTGCCACACGGGGAGCATTCCCCACCCACAGACACCCAGTGCATCATCCGGCTTCACCATCGACTCCCACGCCAGCGATGCCACTAGCTGTGGAGGATACTCAAAGTCATCGTCTAGCGTAATAATTAGCGTTGACATGTTCACCTCCAGTCTCAAAGCTCCCAGCAACTTGGTGGCCGGGCCATCATCCACGCACCGATTAACTTTCACCAAGGGGGCGAGACTCTTGAGTTCGGACGGGATGTCCGTCTCGTCGTAGGAACGCTCTGGGTGTCTCTTCATCGGCCCTTTTGGAATATTGACGTAGATCTGGTCTGGCTGGAGACTCTGCTTGGTCAAAGAGCGCACGCAGTTCATAACCTTGCCGAGGCGATTTGGCGTCGTGGTGAGTGACACGACAACGCGGAATGGTGGACGCCAGTAAGGAGATGCCGGTGGCAAATCATCAGCCATGCGGCCGTCGTAGGGCGCCGTGAAGAGCGCAGTGGCGGCGGGTGAGATACTGCCGTAGCGCACCAGAAGCTGCATGTACCCCCAGCAAACAAATACGGTGAAGCTAAGCACCAGCGTGCGGAATACCGTGAAATGGCGTAGCCATGAGTGCGGGTTCTTGCTGTAGCGCGGCAGTATTGGCTGCCGCATGAGCACGTTGCATTCACGAGCAATTTGCGTAAGCATGGCAATGATCTCGCCAAGAGAAACTAAAAAATGTGTTACATGAAGAAATAAAAAAGCGAGAATGATGGTCTTAGTTACGTATGAAAATCTTCATCAGGAATGCCCAAGCGCATGCCACAGATAAAGAGGCCGCAGAAAAAAAGTCTTCGCATACGATCAAGGAAATACGCTCAAGAAGGGCAAGGGCTAGAAAAGTGTTGTGTGTGTGTGCAGGTTTAATTCGATCCTCTTCTCCAAGACGAGATTTGACGCAGTGCTTATGCGGTAAAACATTTGTGGCATCTCGCTAATCTTCAACGGTAGTTGGGATCAATCGGTCTCGAGCATGGAAAGAGCGTCAGAAGAAACGGTATCTAGAGTACGAGAAGATCGCTGCAATGATGCTGTCGCTCAAGACCGCAAGCTACAAGACACATCTGGGGTGGCTGTAGTGCTTTTGGAGCAACGGGGGGGGGGGTTCCTGCTGCAGGCAATTTTGCGTGTATCAGCCATATCTCAAGCGGAAGCTCTTTTAGAAGTGCATGGCTCGCGTGAGGTTCAGCTCGACAACGATGCGCGTTATTCCGATGGTGAGAGTAAGAAGCCGTAGAAGACTGAAGCGGACGGGAAAGGACATGGCCCCAGTCTAGTCAATTGGTCGAAGGGGCATTGCAAGAGCGCGCAACGGAGATCTCCATGAAAAGCTTCAGGATGAGCAAGCTCTGCTCGCAGTGCCGCCAGACGCCCTTGCATGATAGATACCTTCGAACAAGAGAAAGCGGCGAGTGTAGCGCTGAAAGAATGAATGTCACGGAATGCTCTGTTGTAATTGCGCCAAGTGTACTCCACACTGCTGGGACCGTGGTGTGACGCGGCCATCAACATGCTGGAGGTGAGGCATTGATTACGCATGAAGAGAGAAAAAATCGTGACCTGGATACCGAGCATGGGAAATTGCTCAACTAGAGTTGTTTACATTTTTAATTAAGTTTTCTGGTTTATTATTTGTTAAGCGTATTCTCAATTGCTTTATCTCACCGACGTTGCGGAGGAATGAACCTGTTCGGTCGCAAGTCAGCGGCGCCCGCGCGCGCAGGGCCTGCGACGACAGCCGATACGATCCGTAAGCTACGTGAACAGCTAGATTCACTGGAAAAGCGTGAGCTGCACATCGTCAAGAAGATCGCGCTGCAGCTGCAAGAGGCCAAGCAGAAAAGCGCTGCTAAGGACAAGCGCGGTGCCATCTTCGCGCTCAAACGCAAGAAGATGTTCGAGGCCGAAGTGGAGAAGCTGCAGGGTGCGCGCATGACACTGGAGACGCAAGTAATGACGCTCGAGAGCGCTCACGTCAACATGGAGACGTTCACGGCGCTGCGCTCCGGCGCGGAGCAGATGAAGATCATCCACGGTCAAATGAACGTGGACAAGGTGGACAATATTATGGATGATATCCAGGAGGAGATGGCTACAGCAGACGAGATTGGACGCGCTATCTCTCAGCCGCTTGGCTCTCAGCTCTATGATGAAGATGAGCTAGAAGACGAGCTGCGCGAGATGGAAGAGCTGGAGCTCGAGCTGGAAGAGAAGACGCCGGAACCAGTAGTAGCCACACCAGCAGACGCGGCGGCGGTCAGCGCTCCACAAATACCAACTACTGCCGCGACTACTCCATCGGCTTCTCCTGCACCGATAGCGCAGTACAACTTGCCGGACGTGCCGACCCACACCGTCGAGTCCAACATCAACGTGGTGGGCGACGCAGACGAAGACGAACTGGAAGCGCTAAGGAAGCTGGAAGCGTCTATGACGCTATAGTGCGCATTAGGGCGTAATGGATCAGTTTGAAGAGAACGAGCTGGTGGCAATCGCAGTGTTGCTTTCTAGCTAAGCTTTTCTTCACATAAGTATGGTGAATAAAAGGAGACAGATACAAATTGGTAACCCGTTGTTGTGAGCTTTTGTGGTCGACGACTGTAAACGAATCTCCTCTGTTCCTCCTCTTCTCGTTGCGCCCTTGATTAACAAGAGTTGCATCTATCTCTTGACCCACTGGAATTTCTTACGGGCCTTAGCCTGACCAGCCTTCTTCCTCTCGACCATACGAGGATCACGCGTAAGCAAACCTGCCTTCTTTAGAGCTGGACGCAGTTCCGGATTGAACTTTTCCAGCGCACGGGCGATACCGTGTCGAACTGCACCAGCCTGGCCTGTCAAACCTCCTCCCTTGACCGTGCAGTATACGTCGAATCCGCCGATCTGCTCCACCACAGAGAAAGGGTAAAGTATTTCTTCGCGGTGCGTGTCTCGAACAAAGTAGTCCACCAGATCTTTCTTGTTCACTTTGATGCGACCCGTGAAGGGCTGCGCAGCGGGCTTGACCCATACACGGGCGACACTAGTTTTCCGACGTCCAGTGCCGTAAGCACGTCCCTTCTCATCGAGCTTTTGCACACGCACAATCTTGTTCCTGGCTTCGTGGAAAGCGATGCGCGCTGACTTTGCACGGATAGCTCGTTCCTCTTCCACGCTGATCATGTTGCGCACTGACTGCAGCCATGTGGGAACACCCTCGTCAGTCACGGCATCAATGTTTCCGTCGAAGCCAAACCACTTTTCATCGTCCTGAGCACCCCATCGCTTCTCGTCAAAGAACTCAGCGTTGTAGTTCAGAAAGGCGTCTAGTCGGCGCCGTCGCTCAGCCGTGGAGATGCCTTCCTCATCGATAGGTAGTAAATTCTCCATCCCTACAATCTTCTCGTCCTCTGATTCCGAGTCGCTGCTGCTAGAGTCAGAATCTGAATCACTGCTGTCTGAGTCCGAATCCGAATCGCTGTCGTCCTTGGATGTGAAGAGTTTAGAGGCATCCGAGTTCCTGCTCTTCTTCTCCTTGTCCACATTGCTAGGCTTGTCACTGAATAAGCGTACTCCACGGGCTGATACAGCTTCAAGAAGCGGGAGAGTGGACGGGCGTAATGCAGTGGCTACAGTAGGAGCCACCGCGCGCGCCACCCGACGCGACGTCAGTAGCAACAATTTCATGCCCTTGCGGTGACCAGGAAAATGAGAGGCAACGAGCTTTTCAGTGTTGTGTGGAGGAGACGAAAAATACGGCTTGATTTTAAATTTCACATTATTATCAAAAAAATCTTCAATGATAAAACATGCATTCACGATTGTTTCCTATGCTTCACTCTTGAGCAGCTCCACGATGTTGATGGACGCGTCGCATCGCGATCTCAGTACGTTGCGGCGCATCGAGTGGGTCATATGGCAAACATTATAAAAATGATCTGAGCTATGACAGCACATATCCATAACCAAAGCATGCCTTGTCTTTTTAGATGCGATTTCCTGTCATTGTGAGATCATGGGCTTTTATCGTTTGAAGATATTAATAGTAGCAATAATACGAGCTCAGAAAACTTTAGTCAAGGCAACGATGGTTATGAAGCTCCTGCGTGTGTCTAGATTGGTAGTGCTGGTAGTCTTCGTTCTATACACTTTGACTGATGGACCAGACTTTGTTGCAAGTCAAGCAGTGGCTGCCACGCGAAAGGCATTCCGAGATGCAAAAGCGAGACAAAATGCGGATCGATGCGTGACAGAGATTCAACGTCAACAAGTACTTGCGAGCACCGCAGAGAAATTCAACGAACGGGAACGAAGATACGGCAAAGATGACAACTACGCCTGGGATCGGAGATACGGCAACTCGGCAAGCAATAGGCGACCCCGCAACTATGTCAGCAACCCGCATCGCCATAGGAACCCCCAGTTCAGCCACGATCGCCAGTACGAAAACAAATACTACGACAGTACGCAGTACGTTAACCGCTACAACCGCTACTATTGCAACACTGCTAAGTATCACTACTATGGCAACACTGCTATCAATCACCATGATGATGCTGCAAACAACCGCTACAGCAACGCCGCAAGCAAACGCCAGTACGCCAACTTGTAGTCACTTGCATTATCGAATCTGTTGTATGGTTTTGGTAGGACATGAAATGCATTTTTGATGGCTACATAAGCGCACAATAGAAGATTTTAATTGCTTTGCTTGGGGTCGTACGTGAACTTGCGGTAAAACTCTACGAGGCCCGTGCCTGCCATGAACACGTTGACTGCGAACAGGTTCCAGTTCTTAATGTAATGAGCGGTGACCTAGCATGGCTGTGAGCTTAGGGCTGTTGACAACGATCTGGTGCTTCATGATCTTCTGCTGGATACGAGAGACGATGGATGGCAACATCACACGAAAGACTTATGCTTTGGCTTCGCGTAAAACTACTAGCCAACATATGACGGGGACGAAGACTTTCAGCGAATGAATGACAGAATATTTTGTCGAGTAGAACAGCATCTGCTGCCTCGTGTATTACGTCACGAGCAACGCGAGGTTCCTGCTAAGCTTTAGCGCGAAGCAATCTTTCTTGAAGCAAAGCTCTTCCGAAAGCGCATGACTCATATGGTGAGTGATGCGATCGCGAAGCGCATTGTTTCGACGGAGAGAATGACGACGCGCGTAGCGTTTGGGGACTGAAGTAAGCGCCATGGCATCAAAGGACACGCGCATAGTCCGGTGAAAGGGTTGGCAGAGGCGTTGCAGAAGTGCGCGACGGTGGTATTCACGAGCAAGCTCTACTCGCAGTGCCACCAGACGCTTTCGACCGTCAGCTATACAATCTACATACAGCTACTGAAGCGGAGAAAGCGCAAAGACGTAGTGCTACCACGCAATTGAGCTGATGTCCAGCTTGAAAAGAAGCAGTGCTACGGAGTGCTGTGATGCGATCATGGAGAGTGCATCGCCAAGTACTGAGACCGAGACGAGAATGCTGCTATGAACATTTTTGGAGTTGAGAAAAAGTGTAATACTGGATGTTGTTGAAGGTAACAGATACTTTATCAGCGCAGGGTACTATCCTGTCAATTATAATACCACTTGCTACTTACCGGTATCAAATAGTTAACTGACCAGTGCGAAACTTCCTGCTCACCATGGCAACCGCAAGGTACAATGCTGCCCCTACTTCACGCTAACCTCTCACTTCATTATTGCTCACCCTGACATCCATGCCCCAGTCGATCCCTGAACACGGCTCAAGACGACGAGTACTTTCCGTGCTTTCTTACGGCTCTACAGTCTACGCCCAAGGCCGATAAGTCGAAGGAGAGCACTCCCCGCTCTCGCGCTGAGGAAGATGTGCTGTCATCCAAGGTAAAGCCGCGTCTGACGTTCGCTGAGAGCTTGTCCATGAACCGGAAGAAACAGCAAACCGTAGAGGTGCCTGAGGACTCGCCTTTCAGCTTCGGTGGTAGCTACCAGGACGACCTTGGCGCCCGCAGACGTAAAAATGCATCATCTCAGGATACTGCTAATGACGGCGATATCCAAAACGACGATGCGCCTCCTCCACCGACGATGTCGCTGTTGGATGCAGCCAGCTTTGCAGCAGGATCTCACAGTGTAGATGACGAGGAGGCGGTCGCAGCAGCGGCTGCTCGACGTAATGCTGCAGCAGCGCGGTCTTCATACTACCCGAACGTGCACACTGACGAGTGGGGTCAAGACAAGCAGTACTGGGTCACGGTGTTTGGTTTCTCGGCGAGTGCCAAATCCTTTATTCTGCATCAGTTCCAGGCCGTGGGAGAAGTCATAAACTACTCCAGTAGCACCGGCGGCAATTGGCTGCACCTGCGCTACCATACAAGATTGCAGGCGGAGAAGGCGCTAAGCTATGACGGACGCACACTCGCGAACAACATCATGGTCGGTGTCAAAAAGTGCTATCCCTCTGATAGGGACGCAAATGTACTCGATGAAACGCCTGTCTCTAGCTACTTTGGTGCGCAGGCGCGACAAAGCTTGGGATCTCGAGACCTAGAGGTGGACCCTACTGACGCCGACATCATGCTGCCTCCGAGGCGCCACCAGGACATTTGCTCGCGGCTTCTGAACTATCTGTTTAAATGGTAATAGGGAGCAATGAGAATGAGAATGCCGCCTTCAATATTCAGGCTACCTGGGTGGACACTTTTTCGTATCCACGATTTCTCTATCTACTGTCTGAAGGGCTCCATGCTAGCACTTCTCTTTCACCATGTTGATAACAGCATTCTCGTCTCGGTCTCAGTACTTGGCGATGCACTCTCCATGCCGTCGCGCACTTCTGCAACGCCTCTGCCAACCCTTTCACCGAACTATGCGCGTGTCCTTTAATGCCATGGCGCTTACTCCAGTCCCCAAACGGTCATTCTCAGCGTCGGAAATAATGCGCTTTGCAGCCATACGCTGCCAGGAGAACTTCCACTTGAGAAACGGCCGTTTCGCACTGAAGTTCAGCAAGAAAGCCACGTTGCGTCAGAAGTACTGCAGTCGCTCCAGGTGCTTTATGTAGCTCACGTCTTGAACGACGGCAGCTCTGCAAGGATCCTCACTGCCATTTCTTCAGGTCCTCGTTCCACGCTGTAAATTGCTTGAAGCCGGTCATGTGATGGTACGTCACTTGCGCGATATCGCTCTCGTTACGACGCTTAGGCTGCGGAGATCGGCAAATTCAATTCGGGCTGTCCCTCTTCCTCTTCTTCTTTTTTTTCCTCTACTTCGGAGATTTTTACGGAAACGCTGAGAGACTTTGCAATGACGCGTATCTACTGCGAAGGGATTTGTCATTCACTATCCTTCTTTTGTGCAGATTCGTCATCTTGATGACGGCGTTCACGTCGCACTTCTAGTTTCTTACCTTGCACTTGACGTGATCACAGCAAAGCACCCCGTAACATTCGTTTTAGTGATGCTGGACTTCGGCTCGGTTTCGTACCAATGCCACTCCCTTGCGCATTCTCTTCTTTGGCAGCTTTCAATGTACTTGAGATGTGTCAAGAAGCTAGATATACTGCAAAAGCGTGACATCCAGCTCTTGTGAGGCTCTCATGAGTGACGTTCCTCTTCCTCACGAGAGTTATACGCGGGCAGTAATCGAAAGCGTTCTAATCGACTTCGCCACCTCCAACACGCACAATATTCAAGTTCGCATAAGAGGCGTAGGAGCCCAGTCCACGACACAGCTGTACTAGTCACCGTACGGCGTTTGTGCTTCAGCTTTCGCTTTGGCAATGCGGCGCATACCACAGCCGAATGAGCATACGAGCTATACTTAAGTGAGTCGGAGTCATTTAAGCCCTGGATGACCATACCAATCTATTGATATGACTGGGTCACAAATCTCGAGTTATAAGATGCGATGCCCCTGCTTACGACAACAATGTCAACAGGCTGTCTCAGTATCAGCGTCCATTACTTTCTAGCAGGCGTATGCAGCTTTTCTATTCAACAAATTGGTGCAACATATAGAGCAACCGAGAAGCACGTTGTAAAACCACTGCAATTGGTACAAGTAAAGTGAAATTACAAGACGAAGGCTGCAATCCTGCAATCCTCGTATCTGACGCACATATGCCTGGATTGTACCTCGAAATGCCATCATTCATGTATGCAACGCGCTATTCGCATCAAAAGTGCTAGCTCCAATTTTATCCCACAAGCAGCAGGATCTTTCGAGATGCAGGCGTAGCCATCGCAATTCTAGCATTTGCAGACCAAGTAATGTCCATTGATGAAGGCTGGCCCGCATGGCCCACTGCCATGAAACGCTTGCACTCTGATCTGCTCCAAATTGGAATAAAACGTGGGCTGTGCAATTGACAAATAATTCGACTACGCAGGACATTTCCCACTGACGGCAACTTTTCTCAGAATAGCGACACGACTCGATGAGAGATATACAGGTGTTTTAAACAGATCTACGCTCTTTCATTGGCTCGGTGGAGGAAGGTGGTTACGGTCGTTTCGCGACCCCACGTTGGGTTTCAACCTCACTCCCGAGGTTTTTCACGAGCTGTGGTGACCGCAGCTTTTGACAATGCACTTTGAAAAAGACAGCAGACAAGCACCACCAGAATCTTTTCTTCTTGTAAACGCGTACTATCAAGCATCATGGTCAACGTTGCCGGTGGAAAAGGAGATGCCGCAAAGGGCGCGAAGATCTTCAAGACCAAGTGCGCCCAGTGCCACACCACTGAAGCCGGTGGCGCACACAAGCAGGGCCCTAATCTCGCTGGATTGATCAACCGCCGATCCGGCATGGCAGAGAATTACTCGTACTCAGCTGCCAACAAGAACTCTGGCGTGATATGGACGGACGAGACTCTGTTTGAGTACCTCCTGGCTCCCAAGAAATACATCAAGGGCACGAAGATGGTGTTCGCCGGCTTGAAGAAGCCGCAGGAGCGTCGCGACCTGATCGCGTACCTGATGGAGTCCACTGCCCAGTAATCCTGTTGAAGGAGACGAGTGGACTGCTACACTGGAAGCTGGCGAGGGCACAGACGTCCAGAGCCGTGAGAAAATGCGGCAAGGTGCTTTTGCCATGTCTGATTGACTGAAGAAGAGCGTCGTGACATTGGTACAGCATGGACTTTTGGCGCACGTGGCACCCTAGACTATATTTTAAACCGCTGAAAAGAAAGTTTTTCTTTGCAACTTTGAGTTTGTTTGCAATTGTGGGACCAATCACTAAGACTAGACTTGTTGTTCACTGAGGCCTAGAAGCTACGACAGCAAGAAGACAACTTCGTGCAAGCAGTCTCCTTAAACCCAATCCTATTGGACACTCTGCCATGTTTTGACATTAACGTCCAGAAGAATGCTGCCTAGACCGACCTGATCGATATCGTAAGCTGCTGGACATTGTCGCAGATTTTCTGTGTTTGAAACGAACGGCTGGGAAAGATCAAGCTGCAAATTGCCTTGCGTCTTTTACCGACGAGAAGCAGCATTATTGTTAAATGAGGCATGGATGCAAAGACGGGCTCATTAGTTTGCTTTGGTGTTTTAAACATTGGTCTAGCAAGTGCTTTAGAGGTGGAATTTTCGGCGCGACGTGTCGAGCTGGTGCTGCTTGTGAATCCACTCGTACTCGCCAAATTTGGTGTCAAATGTGCCTTGCTGTAGCCAACGCAGCTTCATTGTGAAGCGTGGTCCAATCTCTTGCAAACGCGCCTTCTTCTCATTCTCGAACGTGTAGCGGTGGTGTCGTACGAAGATGAAATCGCGCTGGTTGTGGAAAGTCACGACCTGATGACCCTCAAACTCCGGCTGATGCTCGAACAATGAGCCCAGGAATCGACCCACGCGGTGGCCTAAGCGCGTTGAGAAGTTGTTGAGAATCAGCTCGGGTTGATGGTTGGTGCGTCGACCGCGTCCTTCAATACTAGCCGTCAACTTGACGTTCGACACCTTGAAAAACGCTGTCGGACCCTCGGGTAAACGACTCACGAGCATGCTACACATTGCAACAACAACAGCAGCAATAGAGTAAGTATATGCGCCGTATCACGAACAACTACATAAGCAATTATAGCATCTAGCAACTTACCCATTACAAATCTTGCTCTTCTCTGAGAGCACGACCAAGTGCGTGAACTTTTTGTTGGTGGCAAATTGAACAATCTCCTTGATATCAAACGTTCCTCGCTTGTAATAAAACGAGTTCGGCAGCAAGTCCATGAGGTCTTTGATGAAGTGATAGAGCTCGCCTGATGGAAACGGGCGGGTGGTGATCATGAGCTTAGGCGCTTCTTCATTGGCAAAAATGCTCGCAAACTCATCGTCGCGCTCATCAGCGTCTATCTCTTCGTCTCCATCATTACTGACCATTGTCACATTCTTCTCACGTGTGTTGTCAATTGTACGCGGCTCCATCTTGGGTAGTGCTTCCTCGCCCATCTCTTCGGCCTCACGTCGACGCTTGAGTTGCGCCGCTTTCCTGCTCTCCTTCTTCTCCTTGCGAAACTTTTGCATCACAAGCTGCCGCTTCATCTTGTTCTTGATATGCGACGGATTACGTCGCTCAAACGCCGGTTCACCGTTCTCTGCATCGTCCTGTGCTTTGTCCTTTTTCACACGTTTCTTCGGAGGTGCCATATTGCTCGCTTGTGACGTTGGTATTGTAGTGATTGGCAGGAGTGGCGACTGGCAATTACGATAATTCCAGGGCTAATTCATTAGAGATTAAATGAAAGAGAGGAGTAATTCCTACCCTGTAGTCAAATTTGTACAGATTCCATGGCAGTGCGCAAAGAAATGGTCGAAAATGGGCTCAAGTTCCTGCAGCATCCAAGTGTCCAGGTGCGTCATTCCGCTCTCTTTCGTTCGTTCACTAAGCTCTGACGCTCTTCGCTCTTTTTACAGTCGACGCCGCTGTCGGAGCGTGTGTCGTTCTTGGAGGGTAAAGGTCTGAGCAAAGAGGAGATCCAAGAGGCCATTGAACGCCATGAGAACGGCGGAACAACCGCATTTAACGACTCATCGACAGCACAGCAGCAGCAGACAATGACTGCACCCATGATGATGGCTGGGGCTGTGCCTATGCAGCAAATGATATCACGCCAAGCTCGATATCCTTCCTATGTCCGTATGCTCTGGACGATCTCGTCGCTGGTTGGAGCGGCTTCAATCCTCACATTTCTATGGAACTACGCCGTGCAATCAGGATACATTCCATGGCTGGTGCGTTGGGTACTGAATGAATGGAAGTATCAAGTGTTTTGAGCTGACGATGTTGCGGTGTTGATGTTGTAGCGGCCGATGCCACCTCTGCTCGAGGCAGCCAAGGTAGAGGAGGAGAAAGTCGAAGAAGCCAAAAAGGATGATGCGCTCTTGGCGGAGCTTACAAGCGTTTCGACTGCGATTCAAGAGCAGACGAAAGAATTGGCAAAGTTGAAGACGTCACTGGACGAGAAAGAGCGTGACGTGCAGAGGAAGACACTGTTGAGTGCGCAGATATCCAGTTCCCTTGCAGAGCAGGCAAATCTGCAATCCATAGCGGAATTGAAGGCTGAAATGTCGACACTGAAGGCTCTTTTACTATCGAAACAAGACGAGAGTAGTAGGAAACCGGATACTAGTGACGTGGTCAAGAAAAGCAGTGAAGACACAAGGAGGAAGAGTGTGCTGACAGGTGGAAGAAAGACTGCTTCCACTTCGATGGACCTAGGAGCTGCTGTAGTGCCGTCAAAAGCCGAGCGTATGGAGAAGGCACTGATGAAGCTACGAACTGAGGTAAGTTTGGTATATGTTGCTTTTATGTTAGCGCTGGAAGTACTCAGTGCCACATTCTTATGCAGAACTCGCTAGAGCAACTCAAGCTGGCAGCAGGTATCCTCAGTATGTATGTCAAGAATCTCGTCGAGGTAAGAAATGGTCTAGGACATGTGTATGATCGGTATACTTAACAACGTGTATTACTTGCTCTAGTACCCCGATGTACCCCGTTATCGCCGCATTGCTCCTGGCAACGCCAACTTTAAGCAAAAGATTGAGCCTCTCAAGGTATGTGCTTTACCTCAATAGAGTTTGAAGTACGACATTGAAGCATCAAAATTGTCTATTGCGTAGCATCATGAAGAACTGCTGAGGTCGATTGGGTTCGAGACATCCGGTCTCAACATGGAGTGGAAATGGCATACGGCGAGCAAAACGACCGGTGCATTTGATGAGAACATTGCCATCCTGCGTGCGCTTTTGAAGGCTTTGCAGTCTCTCTCAAGTCCAGAAGCCTCTTCGAATCTATCGCTTGAAGAGATTGCACACGCAAGTTTGCAAGATTTCTTCTCTCAACGGGACAAAAAGAGGACCGACGACGTGCTGCCAGCAACCACAATGATTAGTACCGATATCATGAATGATATCGAGGAAAAGCGCTCAGCAGTGCAAAGCAGCAACAGCGTGTTCAGTGGTAGCAATGCGTCGCCGGGTTCGGTCTCCACGAGTCTTGATGCCTTCATGGCGCGCTTGGAGCGGCAAACCAGCGTTAGCAATGTCGCTAATGCTGATGTTAGTGTGAAGAACGCTCCTTCGTCGTCATTTACGAGTAACGTCGAAGAGAAGACGCCCGTGTCGGCAACTTGCTCCATGTCTTCGACTGTGACGACAGGTGGTCCACCATACCCAAAGTCGTTTAAGGAAGTCATGGATCTCGTTCAGAAGGGTGAGACGGTGCCGGGCGTCCGCGATATTGAAGAAAAGTTGTCTGTAGATTCGAATGCGTTGCTAAGCGAGCCAATGAAGGCTAGTGAGGCAACGACAGCCAAGCCTTGGGAACAAATGACGGCATAGGTTGTAGCGTGAAAAGGGTGACAAGGTCTGATCGTGTTCCTTGTGCAGCTTGAGCGTCTGAAGAAGTTGTACACGAGACTCCGTTCAAAGAAGAGCAGGTCCGGACACTTCAAAACACCAAGTGACTCGAGTATCAAGACACCACAAGCGAGAGCTGAGGCTCACGTTGCGAGCATCAGTCGATGCAAGGACAAGGACGAGTATGTTTTCTTCGCAGGATAGAACACGAGCAGTTTTGAGTAATACCAGCAATAATCGGACGCAAAAACACTCCGTTCATGACCAATTGTCGACAGTTGACACCTGTCCCAAGCAAGCACGACTGCCACATTTGAGAACAAACAAACGGCCACATCTTTTGACTTTCCTGTGAGGATGAACAGCCGTATGATGGTGTCTGTATGGACGCTACTGCTCTTGTCACTGTTGTCACTTCCAATCCGCGTGTACGTGAACGTGAGCTCCTTCTGTGAGCATCAAGTGCCTGGACATCATCAGCATCTACAGACTGCCGATGCACTTGTCGTCTTCAATCCACTTGTAAAGGAGCAATGGAGTCTTTACCTGAGTAATGACTCCCAACTGCCTCAGGTGCTTCAGATCGTCGAACCTGGTGCAGCTTTCATTGCCGTCAACTTCCAAAGCTTCCACTTGTTGCCAGGAGACAAAGTCATCGTCCGTGATCTCAACAATGCGTCATTCATCACCATCACCACAACAAACGTCAGCGTCCTAATGGAGAAGATGACGTCAAACAAATCGCCACATTCGCTGCTACTGCGGACGCACCCGTTCTTGATACCAAGTGACGTCGTGGTGATTGAATACATTCCAAGTAATCTCACACTCCTCCAGCCAGTGATCCCACGTAGACACAACGAACCTGTGGTAATCCTGGCCTCGTATTCACACGTTCGCTACAATCTCAAGTCCGGACTGTCAATTGCTGGCTTTGACACCGAGAGCACCGTCGGAGCTACCGACGAAGCCAAAGAAGCCGTTTGCTATCGCAAGAAACAGCCCAAAATGTACACCAAAGCTCGAGCAGTGGCGCGATTGATGATCCGCAATGCCCCGGAACAAGCTTCAAAGGCGTCCAAAGACGTCACAAACTGGGTCTTTTGTACGGGTTGGCTTGTTGGGCAAGGCAATTACTTGATGACGAATCACCACTGCATGAAAGACGCAGCTGTTGTTAATGAATCGGATCAGGACCATGAGGAAAGAGACACAAATCGTCCTGAAGGTGGCAATCGAGTACGATCTGATACGGACGTATCGCAAGACAAGATCAGTCGCGTCGTTGAGGTCGTGGTGAGCTTCATGGCGGAGACTAAGCGCTGTGAGGAGACGGAGGATGTGGGTAGGAACATTGGCGTTGTCGAAGCCACACAAGTGTCGGTAGTGGCTGAAAACCCGCAACTGGACTACGCTCTTGTGCGCGTACTCCCGAATGAGGCGAAACTTGACTTGGCGCGGCGTTATGGATCTTTGCGACTACGCGCTCGAGGCCCCGTCGATGGCGAAGCGATTTACATTCCACAACATCCGTGCGGGGAGCCCAAGGAGATTGCGGCAGTGAAGGACGGCAAACCTGCAGTGATTGAAGTGCTGCCGGAGAATGTGATGGACGCGCATGCATTCGTTCGTCGGGAAAGGGACGACGTTGAGCCCTTTGTCTTGTACAATGCAGACACAAAGCCTGGATCATCTGGTGCCCCCGTTTTGGGACGTCAAGATGACTCTGTCGTGGCGCTGCATCGCGCTGGAACGTTGGAAATGTCGCGATTGGTGGTCAATGAGGATTACAATGCGGGAGTGCGCATTGATTTGATTGCGCGTGACCTCCAGCGACGTCGTGTGTTACCTCGAAAGGCGTTGGCTTTGTGAAGACTTTGTTTCTTGATTAATTTGACTTTCGATACTTGATAGCTGGTAACTTGGTGGGCAAAAGTACTGATATTGATGAAATGCTTGTTTCGAGATGAAATAAATGATTAAGATAGCAAAGAAATGTACGGCAGAAGAGAAATTATGGGTCAAACGCTTATACCCATATATACAGCATATCATTATTACGTTACTGTTTTTTGGGATACTTTCTATCATCGTAGCTGTTAATCATCACTCGAACCGAGCATGGAGGCGGCATCTGAGGGGGACACTGGTGCCGATATTTCGCTGTCACCAGCATCAAGTGCAAGTGCACAATCAAGAGCAAATGGCAATTCATCAGAAGGTGCGAACGTGGCATCACTTGCATCATCAGGGGCAACAGGAGCTTCTCCTGAAGCCAATGCACATTCTGGCGGACGCCGCACGCAGCAGCGTTCGAATTATTCCGTCAAGAAGAAGCGTGAGCTCATTGCACTGGCACAAGTTGCAGGTGTGCGGGAAGTGTGCCGGATGGAGGGTGTGCCACGTCGCACGCTGCGTCATTGGCTGGACGATGCCGAGAAGATCAACAGCTTCGAAGGTCCGGACTCGCGCAAGTCCATTGGACGTTCAGGACGCCGTGAGATTCTGCCGTTTGGACAGCAGCTGATGGAGTTTCTTGAGAATGGACGACGACAAGGACGAGAGATGACATCATCGCACATGATTAGTTACATTCGACAGAACCACGGTCAATGGCTCGAAAGCTACTTGGCAGACAAAAAGAGCGCCGAGAGTGGACAAGCTGCACTTACGCGCCTTTGTCAGAGGTTTGTCGAGAGACACGGTTTTATCCAATCGCGTATGACACGATCCAATGCAGACGCCAGCACTCCTACTAAAGTGCATACAAATGGCACTATCACGCGCTCTCTTGAGGGTGCATTTCATCCAACCGAAGATGCAACATCTTCTAATTTGTATGAAGAGGACTTGGCCGACGAGAGTCCATTGCTTTTTGGCCTGGACATTGGCACTAGTGCCATTAAATGTGTCTTGGTCAAAGCCAATGGCGGGCAAACAGCTGCTATGGCCAATGTATCGCTCAGTGATGTGCATGTACCAACTCGACCTGGAGAAGATGTGGCAAAGAAAGTTGGTGTGCAAAATGTGGACCAGATTTTGTTGGCAGTGCAGCGTGCGGTTAGTTTACTGCCCGAGACAGCAAGGCGGCGCGTCACGTCAGTCGGTATCTGCGGTCAAATGCATGGCATTTTATGGTGGTGTAGTCGTGCCGTGCATGAGGCAGCTGAACGCTTGTTGTCAACAGGAAAGAACTGGTTTCCTGAAGATGATGACATTTCGTACGAATCGGTCTGGAGTGAACTTATCACATGGCAGGACCAGCGCTGTACGCCTTCGTTTTTGGCGAGTTGTCGGGAAAAGATTGCTCGGACGAAAGCTATGGGCAATTCTTCAATGCCTAGTCGAATTGCTGCAGGCTATGGCTTAGCTTCGTTTGCTCATACACTGGAAAACTCACCACGCACATTGGTAGGCATGGACGCTTGCGGGACGATCCACGATTTTGTAGCTTTCATTTTGTGCGGCCACACGCTTCCTAGCGAGACCTTCATGGACACGACCAATGCTCACAGTTGGGGTGGCCTTAATTTGCAAACTCAGACTTGGGACCCCCGAATGTTGCGTGCGCTACGCATTCCATCATCAATGCTTCCTGCTGTGAAGAAACCGGGCACTTGCGTTGGCAATAGCTCAGCAGGGTTCTCTGGCTTTGGATTGCCCGACAAGAAACCTGTGTTTGTGCCAATGGGTGACCACCCGTGCTCTGTGCTGGCTGCGCTAGCGCAACGCCAGTCATTCCTCGAGAGTGACGCCAACCTCACATGTACGTCACTTTGTTGTTGATTCAAGTGGACGATCGCGTGACTGAGTGCAAGTTTGTTTATGATTCTACAGTGGTCAACATTGGCACATCAGCTCAGATGGCCATGGTACTCACTGGTGCAGACATTGCTAACTTCTCTTCCAACTCTGTAAATACTTCCGACAACTCGAGCTTTGAAGTGCGGCCATTCCTCTTCGAAGATCGTTTCTTAGGCGTCGCGGCGTCACTTTCCGGGTCTGTTTGCTTGTCTTTGTCCCCATGTCTCGCTACTCTTGTCTTATTGACTGCTTTTGTACATGCAGTGGCAACACATTTGCGTGGTTGGTACAACAATGGCAACAATGGACTGAAGAAATGGGACTCTCTTCAGCTCACAGTGACCATGACGAAGAGCTCGTGATCCAACGTGAAGCGGAAATCTACGCTCGACTAATTGCGATGGGACTGCAGCACCAAGACACCGATTTGACGTTCATACCGACGCTAAATGGCGAGCGCGTAGATCCCAATGCCGCGGGCAGCATTTTAAATCTTCGGATGAATAACTGGAGTATGGGCGACATTAGTGCCGCGCTGGCTCGCGGCCTCGTGGACAACCTCTTCGCTATGATCCCCACAGAGTTGCAATCGCTCGTGTCTGCACAACCGTACGCCTTCTCTTTGGAATTTATGGATATGAGGTGTAAAATTTCTTGACCGATTGTATATGTATTAACAGAATGATTGGCACGGGCAACGCACTCGTACGCAATGAACTGTTGCAAAGGTACCTCCTGCGGCACTTGGCTCAGCCTTCGCAGCTGCAGTTGCAGACAGCCGCAGATGCTGCTGTGGGTGCAGCGCTTGTTCCGTCGTTGCTATCAAAGTCTTCAGTTGTGCTCAATGTGTAGGTCTGGCCTGAATAATAAACAATGCTCACTTAGATGTGGATTTGGATAGAAGATCCGCACAAGAAGATTCCCACGTCAGGGTGCGCTATCTAACGACATGGCAGCAAAGAGGTTCAGGACGAAAAGGATGTAGCCATGTAGTCTCAGAACGATGATATCGTAGGCAAGGAAACGTCAAGATTTCTACGGGATACAAAAGACAACGAAAGGCAACGACACCAACGAGCTGGCATCAAAACTTAGCAGTACGACTCGAGACCTCGTAGTGGGAATCATTAAGGATCCGACGGCAACAAGCGGCGGGGGGTTTGGTCTGGTTGTAGGCCCTACCTACAACTCAGGTTTGAGTGATCGACGTTGAGACAATTATCGTACCGATTGACGCGCAGGATGGGGATTCCGACTCGACGACAAGGACGAAGATGATGATGATGATGACAATTCGCCGACGGCATGGCCCATGGCTTCCTGTAGTTGGAAGGAATTGCCTATCAGTGTGTATTATTTATTCCACAGTATTGCTGAGCTCAACAATCCGAAAGTAGTCAGTCAGTTTTGCTGACTAGTTTCTTATACTATTAGACGCAATACACACAAGAGAAAGCGGAGTGAAGTACAGTTCTACGAGAAAGAATGTTACAGAGTGCGCTAGTGTGACCACGTAAAGTGCAGCGCAAGGTACCGAGAGCGCAATGTAGACGCGGCCATCTCAATATGCTAGAAATCCTCAAGAGTGACAGATCTTGGTACAGAGCCTTTGTACAAGACAAATGACTGTCAAAAGAACCGTAAAGAGAGAATGTACAGACCTCGAACACCTTCAACGATACTAGGAACAATACAGAGTACCGGTATATGTACTGTAGTCCAACAGCGTTGACTCCCGGTCGTCAATGTGAGCAGCGCCGTGGTGTGCAACAACAAGCGGGACCTGATCGTGAGGCTCAACGCTACGACAAGGTCAGAGCAGTTGAAGAGTCTATTGAACTGCCATTTTGTATGGGAGAGGAGAGGCCAGTTCCCTTCTCTAGGCTGTCGCGTGATTTTTTTACACGCATTTCTGCCAATGAGCTGATTTCAAGAACACTCCAACCCGATCGGTTTGAACGGGGGAGCGCTTGCCAAAAATATGTGCAGAATATGAGGGTGTAGTTTCTAGTTTGTCTCGGAGGAGGCAAGTAAAGTTGCTGTGAGTTTGATCTTATCCTCAGTTCGACTGGAAATGACAAACACTTGACGGTAAGTACTGATCTCCCTTCTTTCAGTAAGATTGTTCTCGTGCTGCTTGTCATCTCACTCCAAGTTTTGTGTCTGTATACTAGATGCAATCTTGTCTTGTTCCGTAGGAACTGAACGTCGATATTGGCTAAATTTGATAGCTTGGAGCTCTATCTGCTGGCCGATTGACTGACTTTGGTCTTGATCTCGAGAAAGCGTGTGGGTCAGTCAGTTAATCGGACTTGGGACGCGATGGTCGTGAAGGTGAGTCGTCATTTGGCACAGTGGGAAGAGCTTTGGCCTCCCCTGATGACATTTATCGTTCTGTCTACGCCTGCTCTGCTTAAATGGTCTGCGTCTGGTTGCGACTGATGAGGCAGACGGCTTCACGTGTGGATAAATATGTTTTTATTGTCGAGTTTTTAGCGCTTTTCTATTTTTTCTAAACTGATGGCGACATCTCGAGCGTCGGTGCTCCCTCATGGAGAGTGGATTATTATCACGGAAAGGACGAGGGCGCGCGCCACTACAAGCCCGTTACCGTCTGGGGAATTCACCGTATCAGGCTCTTCTGGTAAGACAGTGATTTGACTTCTTGTGGCGCATCCGAGATCAAAGTGCTCTCGCTCACTCTCGGCGCTGCAGCCTCTCACAAGCAGTACTTAAACTTTTTTTCAGAGTAAAACGTGTTTTCAGAGTCCTTCCCGCGTTTGCGCAGCAGTTTTCCATTGCTCGCCGCTCGCATCGCTGCTGTGCATCCCAACAACTTGTCAGCACTTGAACTGTCGTTGGCAGTAGAGAAACTGTCCAGCAGCGATGCGGGCGTCGCAGGAACTTGCGCTGTCTCGCGAGGACTTATATCCTTGGCATGCAACTTAACGTCGTGATCAAACTCGTGGTCATAAGGTGAACGGCCTTGGCTACTGCCACACTCCGGTGACGTCACGCACATAGCGGAGTCCATGGGCGACGATGCCATTGGCGAAGACTGTTCTTGCTCCACGACGTCCAGCTCTACAAACGAAGTGGGACTCTCGATCGACTTGGGCGGGTGAAACAAATACACTAACTTTGACAATCCCGTCGCAAGCACGTTTGTTTTGATGTACGGTGCCGTGTAAGCGTTGAGCAAGCAGCGAGCCGCATCTAGACAAACGGAAGGAGAACACATCTTTCTTTAAAAATGCCAAAATCCAATACAAGACAACAATGTCTACAAACACCGCAATACCTTGTAAGGTATGGAGGGGAACCGCCAGTGCACTCCACCACGGTTGACCACTGGCAGTGCACAAGTCTTCCGGCACGTAGCTCTCATATAGTCCAGCAAGGTATACTGCACCAGCTGCTAGCTCCACAGATTCCAGTCGCAAGCATGCCACTGTGTACGCACTGTCGTTCAAAAACGACCACGCGACTTGCTTGATTTTGCTGCTTTGAATCTTGGCCTCCTGCTCATTCAAATGCTGTAGACGCACCACCCTGTCCACCTTCTCATTAATGTACTTATATGGATGCGAAAGCGTCAGCTCGTACGCCAAATTGTGCAAAACAACGCCCTCCATCGATATGATCTTGCCCGCGATGACTTGGGGATCGTGTTTCTGAATAGCAAATACCTGGTCTTTCTCCACAACCTTGCGTACAGCAACATACTCTTTGGCCACATAGCCAATCTTCTTTGGACTCTCTTCGGCCTTTGAGCCAAGCAGCACACACGCAGCAGCGACCAGATACTTGTCATAGCGCACAAGTGACTGCCGCATGTAAAAGCGGTGAAGAAAGTTGTCGGCACTGATCTGAGCAAGCTTAGGCAGGTCCAGGGATTTTGCCATCTTCTCAATGAAGTCGCAGGCGTTACGACGAAGCACCAGCTCATCCACGTACTTCATCCCGTCGCGCATCGATGGCGTTGAGCGCATTTCCTGCTCTGTAAAAATCCAATCGCTCATGAACTCAGCTATATATGGTGTCTCGTATGCAGTGGGTAGCGATGATTCTATGGGTATTGAAAGCAGTGGACTACAAAACAAAACACACACAAATGTCAGTCGCAATCATCCCTTGCGCACAGACATCATGGGCCTCTCACCTGAGATCTTCGTTACCTATATTAGCAAGAGTTATGCAACTGAAATCGGCTAAAGAAGCACGCGTCTGGTGGCGGCGTGTGGTGCGAGAGAAGTCAAGTATTTAGTAGCCTGTGCTGACTTTTCTCCTATCGCTGCGGATTCTTCTAACGAGACTGCTGATCCTGTGGCGATGAGTATGCTCTCGACGTGCGCACGCTTCTTCAAAGGCGAATTCTTCAGTTCTCCCTCTCCCTGCCACGCGGCTTTTCTTCGCGTCTTGCCGGAAATAATTGCAGAAGAATTGCAAATGAATTGCAAACGAATGGTCTGAGCGCCATCTTTACTTGATATCTTGCTTTTTGTATGTCATACTCGTAACGGCTCTCGGGAAGGGTGACAAATCTAGAGCATACGTTTTCGTAGTGTTCACCCGTCCAGCGCAGAGAAGAACGCTCTAGATTTTTTGTGGGCGGGAAATTTGTACCCTACCCTCCCTGGCATTCAGCTCGCAGTTTTATCAATATAATGAGCAGTGACAATGTCACCTCCTAAAATATCCAGACTTGACTAAGTGGATACATTTGTATCTCCACGTTTTTTCTATCTACTTTTTGAAAGGTTGCATGCGCCCGTTTCGCTCTTGAGCAGTGACAGGAAGTTGATTGTCACGTTCATGTCTCGGTCCTAGTGCTTGCCGGTGTACTTTGCATGGTGTCATCACAGCGGCTCGTGATGATCTCGCACATGAACACCGCCGTCGCGCGCTTCTGCAACGCCTACTTCAATCCTTTCACCGGACTGAGCGCGTGCGCTTTGATGCCATCGCGCTTCCTCCAGTCCCCATAAGCCACGCACGTCTTCATGCTCACTGTCGGAACAATGCGCTTTACAATTGTATCGACCGCCACACGATCCATACGTTTCCGGAAGACCTTCTACACGAAAATGGCTGCTCCACGCTGAATTGTAGCAGATCCGTCATGTTGCTCACAGAAATACTGCAGCCGCTCCAGGCACCCCGTGTAGCTCGCGGTCTTGAATGACGGCATCTCTGCAAGAGTCTTCTTGCACTCAGGGTACTTTTTCTTCACGCCCTTGTTCCAAGCAGTAAATCGCTTCAAGCCAGCATGTGACGGTGCTCCTTCGACGTCACTTGCACAATATCGCGCTTGTTATGACGCCTTGGAGGGCGATGATCGGCGGATCTAGACCGGGCAGTCTCTTTTCTTCTTCCTCTTCTTCTACGGGCTGCTTTCATAGCATCAACCTCGGT
>NQFO01004530.1:0-11064 GCA_003991265.1 Pseudoperonospora humuli | reverse complement strand
CAAAGAAATGCAGCAATTTCTGCAACCGCGACTATGTGCCTGTGTGTGGCTCGGATGGTGTCACGTACGGGAACAAATGTGTCTTCGAATACGCGAGCTGCATGAACTCGACCATTTCCAAAGCTTCAGACGGCGAATGTCCAATACTGAAGTGAACAGGAGAAGGCGTTTTATCCATTTGTATGCCAAGAAACGAGGGAAGGAACAAGGGAAAATTGGTCTTATGTGGAGGTGCTGTAGCTCCATCTGAGATGTACTTTGATAAGTTGCTACCCCAAATGTTATAGCCCCATGTATCCATACTTGAATAGTTGCGAAGACTGCTCCTGTCTGTCAAGTGTGTTTGCTACAATGTCGTCCTTCAGCCTTCTCTTCATGACAAAGACACTCGGCGGTCCTGGGAACTTTGTCACTTTCTCACAATTTGCTCATATGAAGTCCTTCTCTCACACTGGAGAAGCTTTTGCTCGAGTAGACGACCACATGAGCGCTCTAAAGCACTCAAGCAACGAATCTCCTGCCACATTTGGTCCCATACCTCGTAGACGTCCTTTGCTCATGGCAAAAAGCACCTTCAGCGTTTCTGATGCTTGACAAGTCGCATGACAATCAATGTGGCTAATCGCATCATTAGTACAATGCCTACGACGACGGCGACGGAGCCAGTAATGTCCTTACGACGCGCTCCAAACACCTCGTCGACGTACAACGTGAGCGGAATGTTGGACACTGCGAGAGGCGCGTCACTGAGACGTTGACAGCCCAAAGGCCAATGCGAGATATCGATCGTCATGTTGGTAGCAGCAGCTTGTGCGATCTGTGCAAGTTGTTCCTCACGACAATCTCCAAGGATCAACGCTACCAACACTTTGAACGTGTAGCGATGCGGAACGAGGAGAGATAGCCACTTGTATCCGTCAGGAATGCTTGACACGGGCGGGTTGTAGCCCATAAACATGAGGAAAAGCGAGTCAAGGAAGCCGCCCCAGACAGCTGCGAGCTCAATGGTGGACATGGCGAACGTGAAAAACTGGCCAAGATACGTCTGGAACAGAATGTGCACGGTCAACATGAGCCAATAGACGACAACTTGGGCAAAGTCACCGTGGGCAGAGAAGCCTGCCATGGGGTAAAAGACGCTCAAGAAGATGAGTGAAGCCGCGGCAGCGTAGGGAACTTCAACGACCGATGACGCTGCAAAGTACCACAAGGTACTGTACGTCTCGGAAGCGCGCTCACGATAGAATGGGCCGCGTTCGTTGAATGCCAAGGGCAGCACATCCACGTAGGCTCCAACGCCCAAGAAACATGTCGAGAAGAAAATGAGGCCCACGGCCCCATTGGCCCCTTGGTACGTCGTCAAGTCATTGGTGCCAGAGTAGACGACGCCAAACACAAAGCCGAGAGTTAGTGCAGTCACCATTCGGGTGAACGTGTAGAGCGGCGTGCGCCAATAAAGTCGAGAGAAGCGGCGCATGAGCATGACAAATTGCACCCGATCGCGAGCTGCTTGACGACGTGCGAGCGTTATGGACGGCAAACGATCTGACGGTAGAAACACTCCAGGCACAGCACGCTTGACATCTAGACGGTGCTTTAGACGGCTCGCCTTGTAGGACGCGACAAAGTCGACATTCTCCTCATGTTGCTGCTTGAAGAGCTCCGAGCCCACGGACGAATTGGAAGAACCATCCAAGTGTTGGAATTGAGAGGTTTTCAGTGGAGCTCGAGCTGGTCGTCGACATGGCCACGCTCGAGACGGCATGGGTTTGATCTTTTCAACCCCAGCACCAATCACATCGAGCATCCACGTGGCCGGATTGTCCCCTGGCTTGAAGACCGGCGTACGGCATGGCACACTCAAGTCTTGAAAGTACTTGACAAGTGTTTCCCCATGCGGTCCCAACTCCCCAAAGTACACAGTCTCCCCCCCACGCTGTAGAAGCAAAAGACGCTCGAAAAGCAAAAACACTTCAGTGGACGGCTGATGAATCGTGCAAACGATCGTGCACCCGGCATTCGCCACCTTACGAACGCCCTCCATGAGCGCCTTGGCAGCTCTGGCGTCCAGACCACTTGTCGGTTCGTCGAGGAACAGCACACTCGGCTGCGCTGCGAGCTCGACGCCCAACGTTAGTCGCCTGAGCTGCTCACTGGAGCTACCACGAACGATTTGGCCAGCCACGTCGTTCAGATTGAGCAGCTCGAGACACTCATCGACAAATTCTTCGATCCTTTCGGGGGCCACGCGATCGCCTTGACGGAGATAGGCGGAAAACTGCAACGCCTCGCGGAATGTAGCGGCATCAGAGTGCACATCCGTCTGCTCACAATAACCAGTGCACCGACGCACTGCAAGTTCCGTCGCATCGACGCCATTTAGCAGCACGCGGCCCTGTAGAAGTGGTGCCCCATTCTTGAGGTTACTACTGCCTCTCTTTCCCCTCTTTCGACCAGCGAGTACGTCCAGAAGCGTCGTTTTCCCAGCTCCCGTCGAGCCCATCAATGCTGTCATCGTGCCGGGCAGTGCGTAGCCTGTGACGCCCTTCAGCAACTCTCGAGTCATTGTTCCCTTACTGTTGTTCACATTGGCACGACGAGCTACAGCTGCTGGACGACTCAGGACGCCGTCAGCTCCGCTTTGTGCCGCCAGATCTGCAGCAGCTTCTGTGGGGACCACGATGCTGTAGCGTATATCTTGGAACGCCAACGTGATAGGCGGCACGTCCCATCCAAGTGTCAAGTGCACTGCGGCGTCTTCGGGGTTGGTCTGTAGTCCCTGCGAGGCATTGAACGAGTCGTTCAAATCGTCGTCTTCACCCAGAACCACGACCTCGTCGCCTACAAGCCGAAACCCCGTCAGGTCACTACTCTCCAGTACCTCACCTTCGTCTCCATGAGGTGTGTCCAACATGGCGTACGACTCCTTTCGCTGTCTTGGCGTCAGGACGGGAGTCAAAGACGGAGTTGGCAGCGGCAATGCCGGAGTGGCCTCATGGTGACAGTGTTCCAGCATCAAGTAAGACAGACACATGGTCGTGAGGTACATTGTTGCGAGATAGAAAAGTCCCAGCATGACCCACTTGGGATCATCAGGAACGTCATAGAGTTTGAGGGCGTATTCTCCCAAGGTCTGGCCCTGGTACATGTTGCAATAGTCCATTCCACCGTATTCGCACACATCGAGCTCCTTGCTGCGATACTGACTAACGAGAATGCCGCGGGTGGACCAAGCAAGAGGATTGCTCCAATAGATCCATCGCACGGCCTGTGGAAGCTGCTCACGAGAGACAGCAAAGCCAGCAAAGAGGATAAAGAAGAGCAGGAACAAGGTGGAAACCGATTGAGCGACGTGAAGTGTCGAGCACGCTGTCGCCAAGAAGAAATACGCACCAACAAAGACCAGCACCGTGAGCGCCATGTACAGCACAAACACGAGGAAATGCTCCATGGTTGCCAGAAACCCACCCATCCAGTAGACCAGCGAGCCGAAAACGAGCGCTTCAGTCATAGCAAGGGGGACTTGGCTCGCACACGACGCGAGGAGGTAGCTGGACGTGCGGTAAAAGTTGGCGCCACGATGCTTGTAAAAGACTTTCCGTGCGTCAAAGAATGAGGCCAAGGCTGCAGACTGACCGAGGCCGAGGAAAAGCGCGCACGAGAAGATCACGCCGAGCGTCACCTGTACGTCAGCAAGATTGATGCCATAGTAGACTGACCCTATCATGAGACCAACGAGTACATCCAGGAGCAATCGACCAAGGTAATAAACGCGATTGCGTGCAAAGAGCCGCATCTGTCGCTTCATTACAGTCCCTGTGCTACGCCAATAGCTCTGCCGAAACGCCGGCACTTGCAGCAGTGCTTCTTGGTCAAAGTCGAGGCCTCTTTCCCCGTTCTTGCTGTGCATTTGGCTGTACGTCTCCGTGTCATTGTCCCGGATATCCAATTCTTCCACCATTCTCTCGTACATTGGCGACATGAGCCACAGATCCGCAAATTCGTTCGCACTACGCGGATGACGACGTCTTCCAGGCATCGGCGCGTGGCTTTTTTCATACAAAATCTGCTCGGGAGATGCCAAATCACACAAAAAGTCACCAAGGTCACGCTCGGGAGGGCAAAGGAATCCCAACGCTTCAAAGTAGGCCTGGATATGAACAAGAGGTCCATGGTACAGCACTTCGCCTTCAGCCAGGAGCAGGACATTGTCAAAGAGTGCCAAGACTTCTGGTGCAGGTTGTTGCAGGGAGATCACCACCGTCTGTCGTTGCTGTTTTGCCAAACGGCACTGCGCATTGACAACGTCAAAAGCTGCCGCACTGTCGAGTCCCGTCGTAATCTCGTCCATTAGCACCACAGCGTGCGGTCCAAAAGCCATTTCGCCAATGCTCACGCGCTTCTTTTCCCCTCCAGACACGCCTCGAAGGCGGTCGTCCCCCACGATGGTCCCTTGACAGCGCGTTAAACCAAGTTCGCGTGTGACCATCACGGGGTCTCGTTCGCCCCCGAGATACGTCGTGGGCAGCACTAGCGGACATTCCGAGGCAGGCGACTTGTACACAGCAGCCCCAACTAACGTCGCGTCGGCCTTGATCGCACAGCATTCAAACGCAAACTCTAGTGTCTCTTTCACACTCATCACGGACAGATGAGTATCCTGCTGTGGTACATATGCCACACACTGTGGCAGCTGTGCCTTGAGCTCGTCACGTGACAAGCCGTTGTACAGCACCTCTCCATCCAAGGTCACACGCTTGCCCTGACCATTGAACCGTCCACTCAAGAGCTTCAGCAGCATCGACTTGCCCGATCCCGAGCGTCCAAGCAACAGCGTCATTGAGCCTGGGGTGAAAACTCCAGTCACATTCTTGAGAATCTGACGATGAACGAACGTCTTGCGGGCGCTCAGGGTTTCGAAAATGCCTCGCACATGGTTCGGGAGCGTAGGAAGGTGCTTGACAGCGAGCGTCTCCCGACTCGAAGCGCCTTGAGCTGTTGCCGCGGCAGGAGGTACAGGGACGTCGATAGCCAGTGATACATGACGGAAAGTCACAAAGAGCTCAGGGACGGCGCCGACCGGTCGACGAGGGGTGAAAGACGAATCCCATGGCCCATCGCGACTTCCTGTCGACGTCGCACGAGGTTTTGAGCCACAAGTCCAATGCTGCTTTGGACACGAGCTGGCGAGTGAGGACTCGAGAGCGGGCGTGGACTCACTCATGACGCTCGAGACGGACGTGGTGAAAGGATGCGTTTGTTTCCCATTGTGCGAATGCCAGTGATAACTTGACATGATTCAGCAGTTCGAGTCGAAGCAAGTAGGAAACACCGAGGCGAACGTTGAATGAACAAGGGCGAGTTCATTAGCGAGTGACGACAAGTTTGCGTGTCCCTCGGCTTGCCTCAGCTCGAGCACAGTCCGACACGTCTCATGGTCATGGAGGAAGCCAGTCAACTCTAGAGGTGGTAGAACGTTCCATCGAATGCATTTCGAACCTCCAAATCTCTCCCAAACGTCATACACTTGTGACGCCAAACATCAAATTACCGCAAAAAGACGACGCGACTCCCGCGGTCTATCACGACGACGACGACGACTGCTCTCTCCTCACGACTGCAATTACTTCCGATACTATGGGCGATGAGGCTATGGCAGGACCTGCCTTGGTTTCCTCCTCGGCCAGTCCTAGCACGTACTTGCGGGTGTACAGCCCTGCCACGCCCAGCAACAGCAACGTGCTACCAGTGCCCACAAGCACCAAAACCGTCTCCGTGCTGTGTCTTGACGCCGTTGGACTGGCGAGCAGCGTCGTCAAGTTCTCTACCTCGTGGCCCGAGTAGACCCAAAGGACTGAGAACGGAAGCCCCGTCAACAGCGCCGCTGTAAAGAAGACGGGGAACGCGACGTCCAGCACGCTGAGGCCATAATTTTTGATGGCAATGGGGAAGAAGGCCACACGTATGAGGAAAACCACCAGCACCTGTCGCTTGCGTAATAGACTCTGCAAACCCTGCAGCACTGGGTGGCCTCGTGCCATGTAAGCGTGTACTCGTTGTCTACAGAGGTATCTGCCGATGAGGTATGAGAGCACAGAGCCGACGAGTTTGCCAGTGCTGGCTAGCACCAGTCCTAGCCAAAAGCCAAAGGTATAGCCGGCTAGTAGTTCAAAGACAGTGGACGGGAAGCACAAGACGACGAAAGAGGTAAAGCAGCATACATAGAGAATAGCGCCGACCGTCTTGTGCGTCTGAAGCCACTGCACAACAAGACCGAAGTCATCACTGCGCACGAAGTGAAAGAGCAATAGACCGATTGTCACGCCCAAGGCTGCGATGCTCAGCACACATAACACGCGCTTGAGAGGGGACGACAAGGCCGACGAAGGAGAGGAGCAAGACAGTGAGGGAAGTTGCTGCTGCTGCTGCTGTACTTGGTGCTTGTCACCTTCCAGGTCCACAGGTGCATACATTGAAGACAAAATCACGATTATGCGGTAATTAAGGCGCAGTTGAGACGGCGTTTCTAAAGGTGTCTATTTTGTGATCGATTGATGCAGTACTGTATGCAGCACTCTTTTGGAAACCGGACAAGCGTTTGAATCTGACGTCTTCTAGATAGTGATATCACGAAAAAGAGCGACAAAAGCGTCCTCGACGATGGACTGGCTGAAGAAAAAGAAGGAGGAAGCCAAGCAGGCGGCGGCCAAGATCACCAACAAACGCACGACTTTCCAAGGAGAAGGAAACGTTCTCGGTGGTAATTCGGAAGGATCGTGTATGCCACCACCCGCATCCCGAGGCTCGTCCATCAAGGTGCGTGCGCAGTGCTCTTGAAGTCCATCTTTGACTAAACACTGATCTCGTTTATTTCTTACAGTCACCATTCACGAGCCATAAACCTCCTGCTCTATCGGAGGAAGAACAGCAAAAGCGACGTGAGCTGCAGGTGCGTGGCCAGCAGGGAGAGGCTAAAGACCACAAGCTCATTACTCTTGGCAACAGGCAAAGGCTCTGGAGCAGCGCGGCAATGCGTGGGATAAGCGTGTGGCCACTGCGCGCAAGGCGAGGCTTCAGCAAGAAGGCGAGCATGAATCCAAGTTTCAGTATACGGAGCCAGTCACTGCCGATTCTAGCTCTGTCCCGCCGCCCGTAGTTCTCTCCAATGAACAAGTCAAGGCCAGGGAGCTGCAGAGTGCTCAGATGCAGATGGGCTTCAACCCTTATGCAGCAACCTTCTCATCCTCGACGCAAGCCGTCGCCGCTATGCATGCGATTGGTGGTGGATCGGATGCTCCGCCTTGTACAAGTGGCGACGCTGCACGTCCACCTACCTCAGACGCTGTCGAGAATGGTGCAGTGTATGTGCTTCTTCGGCAAGATCCGTTGCGTGCTATCACAGCAGCGGAAACGCTTATCAAGATGTTGAACAACGTCATCAAAAACCCAGAGGTTGTGCTTGTGCTTGTGCTTGGTAGAGTTTCTTGATTGTCTGATTCCGTATTGCTGTTCCTTGGCAGGAAGAAAAGTTTCGGAAGATTCGCCTTGCAAACGCGT
This sequence comes from Pseudoperonospora humuli, assembly GCA_003991265.1. Taxonomy (NCBI): domain Eukaryota; phylum Oomycota; class Peronosporomycetes; order Peronosporales; family Peronosporaceae; genus Pseudoperonospora; species Pseudoperonospora humuli. The sequence goes on along the minus strand of NQFO01004530.1, from coordinate 3,507 downwards.
CCATTCAGTCCAAGCTTGTGGCTGTGCCTGGATCGATTGACATGTTAGCAGAAGCCGGGTTCTCTAGAGTCGAGTTAGATGGTGATGTCTATTTAATGCTCACGCCGGATGCTTTCGAGGCTGAGCGTGTGCAGTCTGCCATTGACCGCACAGAAGTGGCGCTCGCTCAGCTCCAGCACGATTCTGCGTAGAATGTCTATAGAAGCAGCTGTACCTGAATATGATGGCGATGATGCCCACGACTTGTATTTCGCCTTGGACTTGTGTCGTCTCTTGTGTTGTAACGTGCTACTAAACAATTTGTGCCCACGAAGAATGCTAGATGTCGTGGAAGGGAGTCGTAATCAAGAACAAGAAGGAAAAGAAGCAGTCAAACGATTCAATTGTGCAAGTCGCTCAAGAGTTTAGAGCTACGCTATGACGTTTAAAGCTTCAAGATATCTTAGAATATCGCAGCGACCACCACCGTAAGCACTGCGATGGCTGCACACGCCGAAAGTATGGGAGCGTCAGCACTTGCGTTTCCAGGAGCAGGAGTCGGTGTTGGTGACGGTGACGGAGACGGAGACGGTGACGGAGACGGTGACGGAGAAGGAGACGGCAAGCCAGAGGCTGGACGCTTAGTCGGCGGAGAAGTTCTGGGCTCTGCAGTCTTCATCGCTGATCCAGACATGCTACCGGCGGTGTTCGTGGGAGCCGCACTGCCATCGTAACCAACATCGCCAGCTGAAGGACCAGACCCTGAACCTGATACACTCACTGATCCAGCAGCTGAAACGGATCCTGAACTCGTACCGCAGCGTTGCAAAAGCGGGTTGATCACATCAACGTATAGACGAATGGGACCGATAGAGCATTCATCTGGCGCAATTTGCTTCACAGCGTTGATTGACTCTTTGCATGCGTCGCTGTTGCACACTGCATCGATTTGCGCATCGCTTGCCACTGTCATGGATGCGGGATTGTATCCCGAATCTACGAGACATGCTCTCACATTTGCAGTCACAAAAAGCTTCGACAGCGCATCGGTATTACACGGAGCAGCAGCTACACCCACGAACGCGATCGCTGCACTTAGAATCAGACTAGAACCAAATGGAATCTTCATCCTGTCCACGCGCACTGAGATCAAAGCTGAAAAATCCAAAGTGAGACGAAGAAGTCGTGGGTGCTTCTTGTTGAAGTGGAAGCATTGTGCTGCTACAACACCGTTGGTGCGACGAGGACCATTCTTCTGGGACGGTGGCCTAAGCGAAGTCAATAGCGGATACTGACAAGAGACGATCAACCCGTGTCACCGTTGCAAGCAGTCATTACCGTGATCCACCCGACAAAATGTACAAAATGCTGGGTATAAGGAGCGAGGCTGGTGCAAGGAATGTGCCAAGACTTCATGAAAGCAGCCAAATGGTTATCCTGAGAGACGAGAGCACTTTGTTTCCAGGCACGAATGTTGAAACCAAGTAGCTCCGTCCTACAATTTACGCTCACGGCTAGAAACATGTCTTCGTTCATCTATGGATTTTGGAACAATGAATGGTATCGAGATGCGGGAGCCGCTTCCCTACTCAAGTTTCAACTGCAGTGCCGCGGAAGAGTGAGTACTATTAGGGACAACGAGAGCAAGGACAGACCCAGACAAGGTTCGAATCAAGCGAAAACGAAGACGGCGTTACTCGAAGGTCATCGGCGCTATCGTCTGCGCCGATGTACATGCTCAACGTCCAGTAGTTGGCTGTATTCGAACTAATACAACGCTCGTTCCAGACATCCGAGCGAGTGCAAAACTACTTGTTGGAGGTAGCGAGACGCTGCTCTCGAGACGTCCTCTGACGAAAAGTGCGTCATGATCCAGAAGAGATTCGACTCGCGTTTTGTCCGTTGCTTGGGCACCAGTAGTTGGCTATCTTTGAATTCCTACAACACGCTTCTGATGTCATTCTAGACTTTAGAAATTGTGTGGAAGTACTTGCTAAGGCAGCAGCAGACGCTGCTGTCAAGATTAAACTTCCTTTCGCTCCACTGGCATTTAACTACGGCTCTAAAACAATCGACAAAACTCATCACCTGAAGTTGCGCGCAATGCAGGCAGCCAAGCTACCAGCACCAGTAAGGCACCATTCTTCGAGGAAGTGCTCGGGCTTCACAGGGCAGAGAGCTAGAGCTTTTTCTAAACATGCTTGGAACATTGTAACTGGTGACAAGCAGTGACTGGCTACGGTAAAAGTGAGGGGTCGACAAGCGTGGCCGTGGACTTGGATAATACTTGGACTACGCGGTGGTAATGAGACTGAGGACGCTGCGAAGGTGTGTGAGTTGTCGATGGCGCACGAGATGTAGAAGGCGTTCGTGTTGGCTTTTACGCAACGAAACGTCTCGTATGCAGTACAATTAAGACGTCAGNTCTCATCGACAAGACCTGTTGATGGTGGACTACTTTGCGCACACGGACGCATTTGCGCCACCAGTTGAAGAAGATTGAAAATGAACATGCGACTTCCAACGATGAAATGGCTCACGTGCTACTGATAGGCGTGGCAGCGACTCATCACGAACTCATGGAACACTTTGACTTCGCAACACGACAAAGTAATCCGCCTACGCTGCAGCAAGTGATGAATGCGCTACGATTGCGTGATGAACGTAACCGGATGGTCAACATCAGTCAAGATGGCGGTATAATAATGACTTCGCGCAGATTGACCGTGCTGATGGCGACGTTCACGACGCGGTCCCAGTACTTGGTGGCGCACTCTGCGTGATCGCAGCGGAGCACTCCGTAGCACTACTTCTCTTCAAACTGGACCTCAGCTCGACTGCGTGGTAGCACCACGGCTTTGCGCTTTCTCCGCTTCGACAGCTTCGTGTCGATTGTGTAGCTAAACTCAAACACGAAAACTGACGCGGTTGAGATCTTCATGCTCACAACCGCTTTGATGTACTTTATTGCGACTATTCCATCATCGTCATTTCCAATGCGTTCGTCCTCTAGTGCTTGCTACGCTTGATAAAACTCAGACGCTCATGTGTCAGCGGGTCTTCCAGGAAAGATGCGAAGTCAAAGTGCTTCATGCCATTCGACAGGATTATCGAAGTCAGCTGAATCTGAACGAGGACAACCGACTAAGAAGGCGTCAATAGATCAACTGAGTCAACTAAACGTAAAGAAGACCAGCAGCGAAGGCAACCATCCTTCGGGAGCACAACAAAGCTCAATGCACTGCACAGTGGCGAATGACATCTATAATTCGAATAATTGATTGTTCTTGATGGAAACTCCCTCTTTTTGTACTATACGAGCCGCGATGCTCCACAAACTGCAAGACGAGTCTGAAGCAAGGATAGCAGTGATCAATTATATATAAGATAAGAGAGTATGAAACACGTCCCTCGGTGACCTGTGCGACCTAATCCCAAGTCCTCTCTCACTCTCATCACTCCAGGATCCGTGTTGTTCTTGGCCTTCACGTAGAAGTACAGCAGCACGCCATAACAAAAGAGCTACAA
>NQFO01004525.1:0-35613 GCA_003991265.1 Pseudoperonospora humuli | reverse complement strand
GCTCATCACCGTGCGCAAAGCGAGCAATACAAAAGACGTCAGCGGTGAAGTCTGGCAGCTAGCTCTTCCGAATCAAGCATGTAAAACGACACTTGTCCGACGCACGCGTCTCGCTCAGATCGATATTTCGGAATGCCTCGCAAAAAGACATTCTTTCAAATAGAAATATTTTGAGTCAAAGCACTGCAACCAAACAAGTATCATGTATTGCGTAAATAAACTGTTTCCTATTTGAGTCATGGCTACATGTGTATGTAAATTATATCGGCTCGAGTGGGTTCTCCTTGAAGTTGCCAAGCCACCACTGCTCCTGATTCTTCGGACACGCAAAGTTCATCATGGCGGGCGGTCCAACCTGAGCGCGACACATTGGACAATGGTACTGGAACAACAACCACTCAAAGATGCACTCGCGGTGGAACGAATGCGTGCATGGAAGCGTCACCAAACCCTGTGGACCCTCAGGCTGCAAGTGTTCCACGTCTTCCAGACAGACCATGCACTGCAGCTGCTCCAACGTGGTAGCAGCGTTCTTTTCCTCTGCGTCCAGCTCCATTTGAGCCAGGTTCGGCGTCGTGACAGACTTCTTTATGGAGCTCGTCCTCTTTGAGTCCAAGCTCTGCGGCTCCAGCATCGACAAGCCAGTGTGACTAGCAGACTTCTTCATACTACTCTGGTGGTTATCCACGTACACTTGCAGCAGCGAGCGCTTGTCTGCGCTGTCCTCGATACCCAAGAAGGTGAATAGAGCGGGTGGTAGATGCTGACGTGCGTGAAAGCACTTCATCGTGCTACCCGGAAGCAGCACCGATCGCAACAAGTGAATCAGCACGTTCTTGAACTTGCTCTTGCGGTCTTCCATTGTGAGTGACCACGTCGACACGGGACCCGCCCTTTTCGGAAAGCACGCCTCGATGAGGTCGCGTAGTGACTGGCATGAACCCTGACACTTGGCATCGTGGCACGTCCACACCTCCTCCACTTGGGTACGGAACGTCAGGAATTCCGAGTACCGGTATGACGCCTGCCATCTGTTCTGTGTTGACACGCTCGACGTCGTGATGAGATACACAGCGTAGCCCTCCTCCTTCTTGATCGCGCTCACGTCCAGATGCAGTGGCAGCTCACTGCCCACGCATTGACGCAACTCTTTCAGTGTGTACAGTTTTGAGGTCGGTCTCTTTGGTGTCAACGAAGTCTGCTCCTCGTGAAGCTGTGGAATAAAGTATCCGTTCATGGTTGTTGGTTGATTGAGTGATTGATTGGGTGTTGTCGCTGTTGTTGCTATGGATCTGATCAGTAGGTGGTAAATTCTAGAATGGCAATCTCGTTGGGCATCGACAAAGCCTCAGCGTATTCAAGAGTCGCCCGCACACTCGCCGCCGATTACTCGGATAAACGACGCCGAAAATGAGACAGGAAAGCAAACGATCCTAATGATTTGCGCTCCAAGGGTGACGCACTTGCCTGCTTTGACATTGCTGGTTGTCATGAGGTCTACGCACGAGGATTGGGCTGTGGAGGCGCGTCACACGTGATAGATATGCTAGAACGAGTTTTGACGATCGCACGAATGAGTCGAACCCTTTGGCAATGTACCAACCATTGATTTTGCAGTCCGGATGTGACTCTTACTCGAAACAGAAGGAATTGAGAGACTTTGAGATAGTATAATCGACGAGGTGCAGCGGTTTGGTTTAGCTAGGTGGTGTGCATGGATGCATGTGCGCGAGTCAGTTCCTCGCCTGCGATCAGCATCTCGTAGGGGAAGGACTGACATGCTGAGGTAGGCAGTGATCCTACCGTATAGGCACAATGATGGAAGCAGGCGTTGTAATGGATCCTTTCTTGGCGCCATATGTAGCGGTATTTTACCAGCACTGTTCTGTGGCTACTCTGCGAGAAGTACAGCATCAGACAGAACTCGATGGTGTGCAGTGTTTTATCGTGACAGCTGCTCAGGTCAGATTCATGTCACTGTCTACGACACAAAGGATAGCATCATTGTGCTCTGTCCGTCACTGTACTGATGCAGCGAAAAAAAGAAGCGCAGAATAATCTTGCTCTTTGCGTCACTATGTCCTTGTACGCGCTCGCAGTGGAACAAATGAGAGCAGATTGTGTGATGGGAAAATGTCTTTGATGTTTAACCCCTTTACCAATTGACCGTTTACCGGTCAGCACTAGTGAGCGGCTTTTTCGCTGTTAGACATCGTTGCGATCATGACTGCTGCCAAGGGTGAGACACGTCGTACATGACACATCTCTTACGACTCTCGATGGATTGTCGAGCGCGGATATTGGAAGCTATTGGGCGCCTCACTTGTTACATCAAGCCATGGTGCGACATCTTTGCGAGTTGTCAGCTGCTAGAAGACTATTTCTCACCTTCATAATCGGATGAATACGTCGTTACATTCCGCAAGAAGTGCTCGCAACAGCCACAAAAAGTAGACCTTCAGTCTTTCTGTGCGAAATATGTGGAGTGTCGAACGACATTGATGAAGTTATGGACATACCACGATCTGGATCCTGTCAAACTACGCATGGAGTGTCTCGACCTGCAGTACTACGGCACACGACTTAGAGCAAGTTCAAGAACGCAACTCTTCTATTTTCCACTAAAAATGAGGTTAATTTTCTGGGTGTTGTTGTCGAAGATCACGATAAATGCTTCTCTAAACGACGCTAGCATCTTTGGGAATTACTCCCTTCCCCTAAAACCATGACTTGAGCACTGCATGTATGCTAATCAGTGCATGCATGCGACGGCCCCATCCAATAGAACAAGCGAGCAAGAAACGCATCAGAGGTCTGAATCTGCGAAATGAATCAAGCTATTAACAGAAGATCCGCGGTCGACGATCCCGCCATTGGCACCCGACCACAATGCAAGTTATTCCTTGCTTTCGAAGAAATAGTGGCTAAGACGCCACGCTGGATGTGCTCAGCACAAAGCTACTCACCATTCCGGCGACATGAAGTTACGAGTAGGACATAGTAGCTTCAATACGTAATGTGATCATTTGCCACCGATCGTGTTGATATTGTGCAATTGTTCTTGCACGTTCGTTGAGCGACACTGTAGCATCACTTTGTGGCTGGAACGCTTCTTGGCGTTGAATGCTGAGTAGGTGCTTTTTCACATGCGACACTACTAGCTCTTAAACGCCGCAAACTCATAAATCCTTCATTCCCAAATATACCATCGACTAACCAAGCACTTCCATCAATTCACCTTTTCCCTCGAAGTGCCATGAGCTACGGCCTCCAACTTCGACAGCGCCAATCGTCGCCACTCAGTTCTTCAGTTATTAGCATGTTTCGCCGATCTGAGCACCAACAACTTCCGCTGCACTTTGGTGTAGCAACGACCACAGCTAAAAAACGTTTTGTGATTTACAACTGCGCCGTGTCTAGCGTGATGACTGGCAACTCGTGGACCGTGTCATATCGTTACTCCGAGTTTGCAGCTTTCAGCGAAAATGTCCAGGACCAATGGACGTGCCAAGACGCCAAGTGTTCTGGATCGTGTGAGGCTATCCGAGAATTCCTGTGGGAATGTTTCCCACGCAAGCGCCTATCACGTCATTCCAAGTCAACGCATGCCATTGCTGACCGTAAGATCAAATTTGAGACTGTGATGCAGTACTTGCTTCGCTGTGTCCTGCTACCTGGCAGTGCCATGAAGTGTCTTCACGTTCGTCAATATCTTCCAATGAATCTGTTCAAATTTCTCGGTGTTTCAAGCGATGTTGACAAGAGATCGCTGCTACAAGTGTTTGTCGACAACTGCCAAACGGCAACGTGCACTGGACAGGAGTGCCGAGACAGCTTTCCCTCGGACGCACCAATGGTCAATCCGATTGAACCGTCACGATGCACCATTTGTCTGGACGAAGTTGAGCTGGTAAAAGCCAATGAAGACTGCAAAGCCAGCTACGGCCCAAGTTCGTCCATCGTGTTGCCATGCCAGCACGTGTTTCACCGCTTGTGCATCTTTGAATGGTTGCTGTTTCAGTTCCATTGTCCTGTATGCCGTGCTCGGATCGGCCCTCAAGCTGTAAGGAGCTACTGCAAAGAGAAGAATCACATTTTCCAATGGTGGCTGAGCGACTTTGAAGAAAACCCTCTCTCTATCACGCAGCGACAAATAGTTAGCGACTTGAAATAGTACAATTTTATTGAGACCCCTGCACCAATGCTACGCTTCCTCGTGGCTCCAATTTCTCTTGTTCAAACATTCAGTCCTACACGAAAAAATGCAATGACTCTATCTGTCGTCTGAATAGTTTGCCAAGATACGTTCAATTTCCGCAGCCATTTCGTCAGCAGTTGGTCGTTTTGCAGGATCGTTGTCCCAACCTCTCACAATGAGGTCTTGCATGTCTTGAGGATAGTCGCTCATTTGCTCCAGCGGCGGTCGCATACCCTTTGGCACCATTTCGTACACCTCTTCTCTCTCGAAATCACCAAACGGCTTCATCCGTGCTCGCAGCGTCCATAGCACTAGCGACAAGCTGTAGATATCCAGCTTTTCATTTAGTCGCCAATCCTCGTACTCTTCCGGGGATCGCCACTTGCCCTTAGCAACTGCAGTCCTAAACGTGCATTTGTCATTAGTTGCGATGCCATTCACCAAGCGCGGTCCCGTGTACTTCACACGATTAAAGTCATTTAGCTTTAACGTGCCATCGTCAGCAATCAGGAATTGACGCGTCTGCAGATCAGCGTGCACGAAGGGACCTCCTGGAGCATTATGCAGCTGGGCAACACCTCGAGCAGCATCGCGCGCCATCCTCAGAGCACGACGTACTGAAACCGGTTCTTCTGACTCAAACAACAGCTTGTCAAGTTGCCGCGGGATATAATCCACCACCACTGTCGTCTTGCACCAGCCCACTAGCCCCACAATATTTGGCGAGTTGCGTATCGAAAAGATCGCTGCACACTCCTCCACATGACGAGGAATAATGTCCGGTCGATCCATTAGATAATCCTTCACACGTTTCACCGCTACTTCACGTCCTACACCAGCAACAAGACAGCAATACACTTGTCAACTACACGTTTCCGTCTTGTCCAAGATGAACATCTCGTCACCATTCCACGTCGTTTTGTACACTTTTCTCCAGAATCCTTTGCCCACGTATTCGCCAATCTCGAGCTGATCCATATTGGCGCAATTGAGCTCCAGTTCTTCTGGCTTGAACAAAGCCACCGCTGCTGAGAAATCGCATCCGCTCTATCAAATTCCACATAATCGCGTCAATACAGCATGACAAAAACGTCTCGCAATCACACAGCCCTTGTATACCTCCTTGCTGTATGACTCTGGCCGCAGCCACCAAGCTTCTTCGTCATCTCTGACCACTGCGCCATGGCTCGAGGCGTCATGAAGCCCCTCGACGACGACTTGTGGGGCTTCAGAGCGCAGTGAGGGCGCCTCCAAGCGTGCGATCTGCGTCACATTCATCACGTTCCAGAAGAAGTAACCGACGATCGATGAGAAAGCGAGCAGCTTGGCTAAAAGCGGCAGCTGACGCTGCCAGGAGGAGCGCATGGCGTGCCAGCGAGCGCCACGAGGCAATCGACTCGAGCGTGACATGATTGGAGAATGGAAAAAACACAAACTTTGGTTTCAGCATATTGAGGAAAAATCTCGGAAAAAAAATCCGTTGGACGTTTTTTTACATCTAAAGCTATGCGTGTTCGATTTATCCTTCTCACGACGTAAACTTTGCAGCCTTAGATTGGTAGATGCTTACGTGCCACGTGATGAGACAAAATCACAATATTCTCCCCACAAAAACATCAATTTGATGATGAATAATCGCATTGCAAAACGATATTTTGTCCGAATATTGCTGCCCCTAGTTGAAGCACGAAATCCTGTCGTCTCCCATCTTCTAATTCTTCGCGTCAAGAATGAATGTCTGCCGCCCTCCGCGCTCTCGCCCCGGTCGCTTTTGGAAGTACAATCACTCACCCGTCGGTCTCTCCAATCTCTTGCAAGAACGTGAAGTGCGCGGCAATTCTCGCGTCATCGACGCCGCTTGTCAAAGCCACGGGAGTCTCGTGCGTCGTCTGCAGTGCGAAGCCACTTTGGAAGGCCACGAAGGTTGTGTGAACACCTTGCAGTGGAATGAGACCGGGAAACTGCTGGCGTCTGGCTCGGACGACCGAAAAGTGCTCATCTGGAGCTACGAGCAGCACAAGAAGCTCCAAGAGATCGAGACGGGCCACCAACTCAACATCTTTGCCGTCTGTTTCGTCCCAGGTACAGACGACAATGTCTTGGCCTCAGGAGCAATGGACCACGACGTTCGTATTCACTACGCTCCGTTCCGTGAAGATTCGTCCAAGGTGTTTCGAGTACATCGAGACCGAGTTAAAGACATTGGCAGCTCGTGGGCTGTGCCTAAAGTTTTCTGGACCGCAGCCGAGGATGGACTAGTGTATCAATTTGATCTTCGAAGTCTACCGAAGACCAGTAGACGATGTGAAAGCTCCGACAAGTCGGGGATTTTGATCAATCTAGGGAGGGACAGGAAGGGCAGTGTGCTTAAAGCTATGGGGATGACGACACATCCACTGGATTCAACAAAGGTGGCATTGGCCTGCGGAGACTTTTATACGAGAATGTACGATCGACGTATGCTACGAGTACAGCCAAATACGGGACCAGTTGGAGCTACGAGTCCCGTGGAAGTGTTTGCACCGCCACATTTGCACTTGGATGCGTTTTGTGATTACGAGACGCAGAAATCCCATGACAAATCCCATGGCACGAGTATCCAATTCAGCAGTGACGGATCGGAACTCTTGGCAAATTACCACGATGACCACATTTACTTGTTTCGAGTGGGCGGGAACAAGACGGTGGTGTTCAAGAAGGAGAACAAGAGCGGACCACAAATTGAACCCTTGGTCTGGCTCAATGGAGCGCACATGGATGAACCGAGTGTACCGCTGGACTTGACGTTGGAAAAAGTGCAAATGCTGCATGAGCAAGGAAAGGAAGCGCTTTATCAGACCAAGTATACGCGCGCACTGGCGTTGTTGAATGTAGCATGTGCAGCTCGTGGAGCGAGAGAAATGACTGCAACACAACGCAAAGATCTTCACCATGTGTGTGCTAAAGCGTATTTAGAAAGGGCCTGGAATGCAGACAAGTATTTGGCCGCTGTGCAGTGCAAAAAGGCACTGGAAATCGATCCAAATGCTCGAGAGGTTGAATTGACGTATATTAAGGCACTGAGTGCAGGAGAAAGACATTGTCAAGCCCAGTGGCAGGCTCGACGATACAAGGAGAAATATCCCGATTATGAGGTGGACGTTCTTTCGTACTTGTATACATCAACTGGACGCACTATGCAGCGTTTGCGCAGCTCATCGGACACCGGCGAGAGCGAGGAGGAAGAGAACCAGATTGGCTTCGTTGATTTGCCTGATGATGACGACAATTTCTGGGAGGGTAAACTGGTGAACAGTACGCCCGTGAATTGTGACGTGCTTCGTCGTTATGTTGGGTATTGCAATGTGCAAACGGACATTAAAGAGGCTTCATTTTTTGGAAAGAATGACGCGTACATCATAGCAGGGAGCGACGATGGACGTGCACTCGTGTGGGATAAGGCGACTGGGAAGTTGGTGAATGCGATCAAAGCGGATGCAAATATTGTGAATTGTATCCAGCCTCATCCTTTTGACGCAAGTCTGGCGACGAGCGGTATTGAAAATGTAGTGCGTTTATGGAGTCCAACTAGTGGCGATGAGAACACGCCAACGGAATCGAAACTGGAAGCAATCATGATGATAAATCAGCGTGAAATGGACATGGCAAACCCGTTTGGGGGAGCATTTCACGACATGGTCCGCGTAGTCATGTCTGGATCACATGACCAGGCTGTTCAGCAGTGTGCTACTAGTTGATGAAGTTGTTTACGTTTATAAGCGGTAGTGTGGAAGCTCCTAGCTGGGTGAAGCAGCAACTTGATGAAGTCGTAGGGAGCTACAGTCGCACCTTCTTCGCATTCGGCGCAAAGCAATTCGGTTAATATTGAGTAGAGCGATGGAAGAACGCGGCAAACGCTTTGCAGTAGTCAGCATTTCGCTTTCAAGTTCCAGTATTCGCGTTGCTAGTTTGTCGTTTATATTCTTGTATGCGTTAGTATCCAGGCTGAGAGTGCTGTATCACGCGGTGGTGATCGTCTTCATATCATTGTTATCCCCCACTTTCTTGAAATGCGAGCAAATGTGCGCCCAATTCCATTCATTAATTCATATCAACTGTCCTATCAATCAGTCTACACATTTGGCGGCGGTGCGAAGAACCTGGCATGCTCCACACTGCCATAGTGAACAGGTTTAAAGTCGTCAAAGCGCTGTCGACGTCCACGACGAGCATGTTCTTTGGCCAGCCACGTGCCTAACGTCAGTAGCACAACACCGGCGACAGCGACCGCAATGACGACCATTCCGTCCGACAATGGCGAACGAATCGCTTCCTTCTCACTGGACTCGGTGCTAGCCGTTTGAGCATCAGCTACAGCCGAATTTGTCGCCTTTAACTGCGCAGCAGCAGCCATGCGGTGCTTGTGCAAGAAATGCTCATTCTCAGCGTCAATCCGGCGACAGGACGGGTGTTCCACTTTGATGCCCACAGAGCAATTGCAAGTTGCACCAGGTCCTTGACTACATACGCCATAGCCGTTGCAAAACGCCGTCAACTTCTTCTCTCGGACCCCTTTTTGTTGCGGATACACGTAGATTCCTGCAGATTTCCAGCAGTAATCAATCGATTCTTTTTGATACGGAGTCATTTGCGCTGCAGTCTCGTCGTTTTCAGGCCCATTGACGTCGCCGACATTTATTTCGTCGCAGGATGGACCAGCGTATGGTTTACGCAAGGGCGGAAACGTGACGGCGTTGTAGTACTTTTCGGCGTTCGTGAGGCAGCCGTTGTCGTCTCCATCGAGTCCACAATTGTACTTGGGAATGGTTCCCACGCCCGAGCACGTCTTGGCAGTCAGAGGCTTGTAGAGCTGCTCAATCTTGTCGTCCATCCAACGTGCGCGATTCAAGACCGCGTCACGCAAACCGGTCATTTTCTCGGCGTATGTCTCGTTACAAGTCTGCAAGTCAACAGAGGCGCATTGGACAACGTCGCTACGCCAATCACCTCCACGACACTTGGCAAGCTGACGATGCACGGGTGCAGCGCTAGCATCGAGAAAGTTGGTGATCGCTTCGTCGCTCCAGACGCCAAAGACAGACTCGTTGGCTTTCTGCATATTGGTACCACGCAATGTTTTCCAACGCTGAATGACCAGCGACGTTAGCTGTGAATGGCACATGAGACGCTTCCAGTACGTGTATTGTGGAAAGATCCAGTCTTTGAAATGGCGACGAGCGCCATTGCCGTACGCCAGATTAAAGTCCCAAACAGGTCCGGCATTGATAGGCTGGTCTCGGTCTTTAAAGAAAAAGGTGCTGCGTCGATAGGCATCGACGTTGAGTGACATTTCCGTGTGCAGTAAATAGTCAGCGAATGAGCCAAGATCCAAATGTTTCTGGAGCTCAAGTGGCGCTGTCATGTTGTTCCAGAGCACACGATACATTTGCGGTAGAAAGCCCGTGTTTGTATTCACAAAGTAGTCGCGCATTTGTTGCGAGAGATCAGGACCACTTGGATACGCCAACATCGGACGTTCTCCCATACCAAATTCGTTCTGATACCGGTCAATGACCATATTCGGCGAGTATGAACCGTAGCTAGGTGGATCATTGGCCCATGCCCAGCCGCCATTCATTACCTTTGGATCACGTGCAGCACACAGAGCGTCCATGGGGGCCAAATTGATATGATTCTTGTCGTACGTGGGTTTCTCCAATAGCAAATAAATGCCCACATATCGAGCTTTCTCTTGCGCTGGGTCCGTGCGCATGTAGACGACAGTATGCCGCGTTTTCACCGAGTATCGACCCGTTGAACGGTACAACCAATGCGCCAAATGGTTGCGTTGTAGACTGCAGTCCAAGTAAGGTCCGTTCATGATAAAAGCGTGGTTTTCAACCATTCCCAAAAACGGCGTATTTTTCGGAAACTTGATGTTGAATTGGTGCTTTGCGAAGAAAAGACTCGATTGGCCACGGTAATTGGACTTGGAGTGCTCAAAAGTAGCAGTTCGATTGCCATTGATACAATTCAATGAGCCGTCGGAATTGTCGATAACCTCGATACGCGTCGAAACGGCCGCCTTTAGACAGTCGTCTGCGGGGTACCGTAGTTGATTACACGTTGGATCGGGGAAGCTTCGGACTAGCGCCGAGACGACCACCACTGGCAATTCATAACATTCTGGATCCAGGAAAAAACAATCATTAGACAAAAGTTGATCGTAATGGTTGAAACCAGTCGAGAACTTACCGCGATTGTGTGCATCATGTTGTTGGGTTGCAGCTGGTTGGAGTAATCCCAAGAGCGGGATGACGGAAAGGAGCCGCATGAGTTGTTGAAGGGCTGTGATCGTACCTCGTGGTAGCAATTCACTCGTGTAGCTTGCAGCAAAAGATGAATTACCGAGCAGAGAAGTGCAGCGCTCAGTTGGTCGTTTCTGGAGCTGGCGGATGGAGGAGTTTCGCAATTGGACGACATCAACTGTCGAAACTTGCAATACACACTTGGGATCGATGACAACGTTCAAAGAAACGGACTCATTGCCATCACGAGTTGATGCAAGTATTCGTAACTCCTTTTACCCGAATACTGAAGGTCAGAATTGACATTTTACTGGAGGCTGAATGTGCACAAGTCAAAATTTGGAAACTATCCTAGAACGTGGTTTTTCAAGATTATGTTTTTGATACTATTTTTTTAATGCACTTGAGATTGTGCTGAGTCGTCGAAGCTGCATGCGTTTCTATTCGTTGCCACGAGTTTCCACTCTTTGCTAAGCTTAAAATTCTTCACCCATCTTACAACACACTACAGAAACGTTGTAATTGTGACAGGAGAAAAAGAGAAAATATGAAAGATGCAAGGCTTGAGCTGGGCACGCCACGGAAAGTGGAAAAAGCTCTTAATCTTACCAAAGACGCTCATTACAAATGGGCACTTGCTGAACAAATAGTGGTCAACGCTGGTGTGATGATTCGCGAGCACCTTTCGGTGCCTTCAAGTCTGCGTTTAGAGAGTTTGATAGCGATTGAAAGAAGAAGAGAGACCTTGTGAAAGCAATCATACATGCGTGCGTGCTCCAGTACCAACGAGACGGATGGATGTGACGAGACGTTCTCACGTCAGGTGGTACTGAATGGAACAAACCGTGGATTCCGTATTCAGAAAATGGATGTTCGATTAATTTGGGAGTTTCAGAATGCGGTTGAGAAGTGGATAGAAGACGTGCTCAACAAAGAGAGAGTCTGATCGTATTTGCTCTTTCCAGTCCATAGACGGTTGCTTTAGCGGTGAGCAAGAAGACGTGCATGACGATGGTCTCCACGGACAAGTTCGGGATGAGCAACCTTTGCCCGCAGTGCCGCCAGATGCTTTCACAAATATGAGTCTCATGTTCCAGAATTTCGATAAACATTTTATCCAGTAATTGTCTTAGATTTTCGTTTGCTTTGCATCTCGAGCAGAAACGGGACTGTCACGATTGCTGACGTCGACGGTACTACGCTAATCGATATGACCTGGTGTAATAACCCTGTGGAGTCGAGGGCGATGGGGGTGCTGCTGGGCTTTGAGACGGCCATCCGACCGTTCATGGAGCTTTCAGACCAGCGCAACTTGTCCAGAACGACGTGGTGGTTGTATCACTTGGTGGGAAGGACCAAAACCTCTCAACACGCGTCGTGGCTAACGGACGCACAACTCCAAGCTCTGACCCAGAACCTTCACACTCGGATGATGAGAGGAGGTATACATCGAGACACTCGCAAGAAGACAAATGTGCGTCTGAGTGTGGGTCAAGTGCGCGTGGTGCTTCGAGATCTACTTCTCGTGGCGTCTGGACTGCGACCGTCGTGTCTTGTGGACTGTTGTGCGTTAACGAAAGAGCTGGTAGAGCTCTTGCTGGCGTTCCTAGCTGACGAACACGAACTGATCCAGCAGTGGTCTGATTCAAAGCAGGTGCGTGCTGTGATGTTAGATAGCAACGTCTTCTTCGTGAATGTGGGAGCTTTCGTGCACGAAAAGATGGTAGAGCTGGCGACAGGACTGAACAAATACATGTATGTGGACGTCAGCGCTAGCTTGTCTTGTCCTCATCTCGTTTGCAGCAGCTCAGAAAGTGGAGCTTCGAGGCTGAAGGCATTTGCAGTCTGGATCGCATCGGCCTGCAAAGATCTCATCACATCGCCGAGCTCGAAAGTGCTGGAGTGGAAAAGACCGTCAACTTTCAGTGCAATAGCAGTGGCTGGCACACTGCTGTGCTATCCATGTGTGTATGACATCGTGAAGGACAACGACGTCTTGAGGGACGATGAATGGAGCGAGCAGGGGAACAATCTCGCCATGTGTCCGCTCTGGCTGTTCCAGGTTTCAGTTTTAATGTACGTGCAGCTTTCTGTACTGCTCTCTGACTTGTTATTGACTTTTGAAATGCCGTTCACATGCAAACAGTCCCAACGAACAAGTGGAAATGACGCTGCAAGAATTTTCCGTGCCTCAGCATCTGCTTGACAACGACTCTTGCTTCAACAAGAGTCATGTTTCGCCGCTTGTGAGCCTTCTTCGCACTCATTGCCGACTGAAATTGCAACGTGCAATTGAGCAAAGCTGCTTCAAGTCAACCAGCATCCAACCTCATGTCCTTGTTTGCAGTCGAATGCTGCATCGCGTCGTATTGTAGACCGCAACGACTGCAACATCGTGCAAGTGACTGGCTGGCTTCAATCGACTTCATGTGTGGAACGAGAGGATCATTGCCGCGATACGATTGCTCACGACCAGAGTGACTGTAGCACTTTTAGAGCAACGCGGGATTCTACTGCAGCTTTGCACCGACTAGTTGATGCGATAACGAAGCTTATTGTTCTGATACTGAGGAAAAAGACGTGCAGACTGGAGCAGATGCGAACGCGTTGAAGATCATGCGCCAAGCCAAGTATTGAATCAGGCGTTGCAAAGTGCACGACGATGTTTTTTATGAATGAGTTCATGATGAGCAAGCAAATAAGCTCTGCTCGCAGTACCGCGAGACGTGAACGCAGTCATCAACATGTTGGAGCTGCTCAAGAGAGAGGTATTATATTAGACGTCCCTTGATCAAATCTGGTGTTGCACACGTCGAGCGCAACGTATTCATTAACTTATCTAAGTACGAGTATTTTGCTGTATTTCTACTCATAGAATCGTACATCGCTATGATAACCGAATAGAAATCGCACTTTTTACTGAAAGAAACGTTACAAATGGGGGTTTTGAACTTCAAATTTTCATTTTTTTGTACAGTTGTCGTCATGGGCACGTCGGCTTCCACGCAGCGTCAGCTCCATCGCCCGTGTACGTGACTTTCTTGGTGTTTAATGCATGCTTTGTCTCTACGAGCATAGGAACTCGCTAGAGGTGTGTTGAACGAGTCAAAATTGCTGACTTTATAACCTGGTGATGTGCGTATACAGTCAACGCGGGGGAGTTCACCGTCGCATGGCTCACATTTAAGGTAAAGTAATGACCGAAAGGTTAGATAAAAAGCGGATAATTAATGCATTAATCCATTACAATGCAATATATTGCAGGGAGTTGCCGTCGAAGATGAAGAGCAGCACTACGTGGCCAAGAAAGAGGGACTGCTGTCGTCTAAGCTATTGCGAGGACTCCTCGGAGGCAATTGAACTGGTCTTTGACGACAACATGTCGCTTGATAGCTAATTGATGAGTGTGGATCTTATGGAGCAGATACGACAATGCAGTGCTTTGAGGAGATCCTGGGGGACTTGATTCCCAAGGAGGCGTTTGTCTGTATTTTGGCATTATTCTACGAGTTCGTGAAGAGTTTGAATGCTATGGTTTTTATTGATGAGAAGATACTAATGAAGCTTTGCTGGGTATTGTGGTGCAATAAACAGAGGCAATACCGAGGACCGTATCAGCTACATCTTCACCATGTACAACATCATTTTCTTTGGGGAAAAGTACGTTGCTGTGGGTAATTTGATGCAACAAAAAATCGACTGATTGAGCGACTGTCTTGATGGCAAATGTTAGCAACAATGAAGAAGGCTTCATTGCTGAAAAGGATTACCTCTATCTGCTGAACTATCTGGAAGAACACATCAAGCTACCGAAACAGCTCTATGCTGCGTTTGAAGAGTGTATGCTTCCCATGGGAGGATCGCTGTCAAACTCGCAGTTTATTGCATGGGTACGTCAATATCCGGACGTCATGGAGGTAAGTTGTAGTGACGCAATCGTGGTTTGGATTCAGTTGTCTTAGAAGCTGTTGCATGACTGGTGTTATGTTGCAGTTTATTGCGATGCATTTGCCATCGTCTACTGTATCGAAGAGCTCACTTGCACCAATTCGCAACAGTGACGACCTCCTGTCGATCTCGTAAGTTGCTTGGCTCTTGGCTTCTTAGCACACTCACTAACAGAGTCAATGTGAGCTCAGAGACCCTTTGAACAACAGTCCGTCGTGTCGAAATGACCCAAACAAGAACATGTCCAGTTCCTTTGACTTCATAGGCGGTGAAGACAGTGGCGATGAAGACTCAGACGGACTGTATGACTCCGATCACCTTACAGAGATGGAAAAATCCCAGAGTTCATTTCGTGATGACTCGAGGCCAATGAATGGAAATGATGAAGCGACAAGCGCTTTGAAAGAAGCTGGTACAGTGAACCAAGATGGTGAGCGCACAAACGACGCCAGTAGTCAAGGAAGGCAACGAACCGATACGGCATCATCAACCGTATCTGCTCGAGATTCCTTTTACACATCCGAAGACTCCTCAACGCAACCAAGGCGTGCCCGGAGCCGATCTGGAGGTTCGCGCGGCGTCCAAAAGATGGGGAGATACATGGGCAAAGCTGTCGGTGGTGGCATTTCCCGAGTTGGTCGCAGCCTCTTGCATGTTGGCAAATCCCAGAGCTTAGGCCAGAGCCATACAGGAGACCAGTTGAACGATGACTCAGCAGCAGTCCTGTCTGCAGGGTATGCGTTCTCGTCCGAGTCTCAAAGCACAAAAAAGTATGTTTGTGGCTACTTGCACAAAATAAGCGACAGCAAGTGGAGCAAGAAACGATCGTGGCATCGAAGATGGTTTGTGCTTGATCGTCAGCGTGGAGTCCTTTCTTATTACCGCCACAATCCGGCGAACCACATGCCGTCGTCGTCGTCACATGGCAGCATCGTTCATATGGCAGATTCTCCCGGAAAAACAACGGCTCCTGCGTCAAACAATCAATGTGCCGAGGCAAAAAAACAATCTCTCGGATTACCCACAAGCGCGTCACCAGCTCCTGGTAGTAGCATTGGCGAACACGACAATAACGACACTTCTGGACGCGTAAGCGGATCGATTGTTGAAGCAAAAGAAGCAGATTCGGTCGTTCTACAGGCTTCAACGATCGAAGAACCACTTAGCGCTGCAGAGCACAGTCAAGAACAGCAACAAACGTTGCTGTATCTGAACGAAGCTCATTTGTGGTATCGCGGTGCTTTGGATTTAAACCAAGACAGCGTCTCCTTGCTCTTCGAGAAAGCGTTAGCAAGGAATGCACCAACACGCTACTTCTTCCAGGTATCAACCTTATCTCTGCACGACATGGACTCAAAACGCGGCATTCAATACAAGGTTTGACAAACGAGTTGTTGCTCTCCGACAATGTGATGACTCGACTAACCATACTGCCGTTGACTTATCGTCCAGTTATGCGCCGACACGGAGACCGACTTTGATCTCTGGACATCAGCGATCGCTGAGATCATTAACCGGAAGGACGCACAAAATGGCAAAGCAAACAATGGCGCGCCGGTACTTTCACATCAGCAGCTTTACCGGCAGCGTCTACTTCAAAAGCAAACGGAGGCTGAAGCATTACAGGCGCGTAGCTCGGAAGGCAGTCCTGATGATGCGGCTGATAGTGGCCATGATTCGCCACCTTCAGCTCTCGAGCACGTCTTTTCTAGCAGTCATAATACTGCCAGAGATGCACAAAGCTTCCAAGCACCAAACCGTACGACGCCCTCACCGCATGTAAAGCGACCGATTCCGCCTCGCATCGTAACGCAGTTTTCGTCCGACTACGAGGGCGGAATGGTAGAGGCCTCGTGCTGGCATCTCGACGTTCACGTTGACGGCACGAAACAATGCCTCATTGTCGGCTTTATGCTGAACATCATTGCAATCCGTTGTCTCGATAGTGAGCATGTGGTGTGGAAAGTAGCGGTCTGTCTTGCTGTAACGAGCGTCTTTGTGTTCAACGTCTACAATCCAAGGTCATCACATCGTCCGTATCATAGCAATATGGGCAGCTATAAGGACTCGAAGGGTGCCATGGACAAGGCACTACTTGGAACTGACATTGCACAGTGTAGTGACCCAACAAGTTGTTGCATCCACAGAGTGGCGAGTCAAGTGAGTTCTGCTCAAAGAGACAAAGGTGGAGATGTATCCAGTGTCAAGCCACATCGGTGCTCCAGCGGTGCTGGTAGTCGTAGTTTTGCCAAGTTTGCGATGGGGAGCACCATGACCCAGTGCGATATGCAGCCAAATGGACGATCAAGCACCGTGGAACATTCGTGGACAACAACGCGCGCCGAGACCTTTGCAGTTCGAAGCTCGGATTACAAAAAGTCACGCAAGAAAGAGGTACGACGTACCTTGCCTTGAAGTTTTAGTCCGAGCATTCATTGACTTGTTTTGTTTCCTGTGGCAGCCTTCGAAGCCAGCGCTCTTTGAGTTCCTCGGCGCTGACTTGGTTCGAACCGAAAACAAGCTGGATCTGATCTCTCAACGCGTCGAATTTGCTCCCGAGCATGAACACAGTCGACTCTTTATCATCAACGCTCAGGTATAACGATTGCACTTGGCATTTAGGCCACCACTGGCGCTCTGACTGCTGGTCTCTTGTGTGTTCCCAGCTTCCTTCCTATGGACCAAGTGTATGGGGCGATGGCTCGTACGATGGTCCGGGCTACAGTCTGGCTCTGTATTGGAAGATTCCCGACAACATTTACGAGGTTTGTCAGGTCAATCCGTGAGCTTTACACTCTTGAGCTCTTAAAGTGGTTCAAATGTGCTCATGCAGGAATTGAAGCACCCAACGACAACGACGGTCAAGCTATTGAAACGATTCTTGGAGGCAGGACACGACACGACACTCACGGATCGCTTCAAAGTCATTGCCCAAGTGACGAATCAAGACGAGTGCGGCATCACCGGCATGAGCAAGAAGCTTCTAATGAGCCACAACGCCACGCCTGTGCTCACACGGCCACAACACCGCATCTACCACTTTCGAGACGGTAGTACCGAGGTCGTTGTTGACGTCCACGCTTTCTCGTACATTGCACGTCGAGGCATTTACTCGCTGATTGACAAAACGTCGCGTCTAGTGATCGATTTGGCCTTTGTGATCCAAGGTGAAGGAGAAGAAGAGCTCCCCGAGCAAGTGCTCGGCTGCTGTCGTCTCGACCGCGTTAACGTGCAAAAGGCTGTAGATCTGCCGTGCTAGAGTTGCCATAAAGACGTCATGTATACTACTACGCCTTCTATCGTGTGTGCGCGCTCGAGTGCGGGTTTCTAAATGGCGGAAAGGTCAGTACTTCAACTTTGACATCAAATACTTGGAATATCAGTCCCGAAAGATGGTATATAGAATATTACATTCATCATTCCTTTCCGCGTTATGTCAATATTTCGATTTAAGAGAGAGAGAGAGAGAGGTAGAGAGAGAATGCTCAGAGTCAACTTCTCATCAGCCAGGGCTACTACCCCCTGGTGTCAGAAACTCTAGTCTGAAATGTAAGATTGAATCATCATAGCATCTCAACAAAGTGTCCACTCTTGTAAACGTCTGCAGCTTCTAGCGAATCTTGAACTGATCAAAGCTGCGCTCCAAGGCATACAAACGGGTGCAACCCTCTCCAGTCATTTGCTTTTCCAATTTTATCGTGGTAATAGGATGAAAAGACTAATTCAGGAGTATGGACCAATGTAAGGGCAAATGGTGTGGCGCTCAAACTGGCACCCTCTTTTAGCATACCGTCGCAATTCCGCAGCAAATGAAAGGGTTTGGATCGTGCGTCAATGACGATCCATCGCCCAGAACTGCCCACGCAGGAGCACTCGAACGCGTTTTGGTCGGAGCCAAAAGCCGTGCCACGACTGGCAGTGCTGCTACTTAATGCGTCTTACAATTCATGGCGTGTGACGAAGAGCGGCGTGGGACTGCACAGCTCTGAGCTGTTTTGGAACTTATGGAGCCATGCAGAACTCAGAGTGTGTGCTGACGGTGGCGCCAATCGCTTATACGACCGCAGCGTGGAGATTGGAGCGCAGGATCTCGTAACACCGCATTATATCAAGGGTGACTTGGATTCCTTACGTGATGACGTGCGCGAATTCTTCGCTGCCAAGGGGACGAGGGTATTGAAGGATCCGGAGCAGTCTACGAACGACTTGGACAAATGTTTGCAACTGACCCAGCAACTGCAAGAGGAGCACCACAAGCAGGAGAATACGAACAGTCAGTTCTCTGTCGTCATCTTTGGAGCTATGGGAGGACGTTTTGACCAGGAGATGCAGAATGTCAACGCGTTGTTTCGATGGAGAGATACGTTTCAGCAGATGATATTGATGTCGGACGAGACGACCGCTAGATTGCTAATGCCTGACAATCGACATGTGATTACTCCCAACTTTAACTTTGAAACGCGCACGTGCGGCTTGATTCCCGTGGCAGGGACGTGCAAGGAGACGACAACGTTGGGATTGAAGTGGAATCTGAGTCCAGGGATGGAGACAGGTTTTGGACGTCTTATCAGTAGTTCAAACCATGTCGATGACTCAAGTGAGCAAGTGGAAGTGGTGACTTCGCATCCGCTCATTTGGACTACGGAGCTGAAGAAGTAGCAAAGAGGACTCGAGTAGCAAATGCACATACGACCAGTCCGAAAGTCGCACAGAAAAGTGCATTACTACTTGAACATCTTGGGCAATGGGGACTGCTTGTACATCGTTATTAGCGGTGACAATGACGCGCTGCCTCTCTCTTGCTCTTCTCTTTCGTAAGCTCGTCATTACTAACTTTTATACTTTTCTTTCTCTCTCGCTATCATGCGTACATAATCAAGAATGCTTGAAGAAGAGCTCACGAACTGTCACGCTAGCGGTACTTTTCGTAGTATCCGGAAACTTCCTCGAGTCCGTGTTGTGCTCTCGACGACCTTATCATTTGTTGCAGGGTGTTGTACCCCCTCCCCTACTTGCATGAGCATTTTCATCTCGACATTCTCATTGGTCAAAAACACTGCACCGAATTCTTCAAAGAACAACGCAAAACGTGCTGCAAGGTTGAAGCGGCAGAGGGCTCGACGCGGTGTCCGACAGCGCGTTCTCCACGGCCCAGTGGCAGCAGTCTGAAGCTCTAGACACGACTATCTAGCAGGTAATCGTGTACTCGATTTCATTGCTTTGATCCGCCAAAAGCTGCCGCTGTGCTTGGCACTCTTAATATCAGCTTGCACTTGAGTTTTCCACTCTAATCCATTGCTTATTTTTAGCTCTTCCAAGGCTTTAACTCCAACTTGTGACTACAGAGCAAGTGTGTGTGTATCCTAAAAACGAGTGCTTCATATTTTATTTCAAGGCAAAGGACATGCAATTCTTTAAGCAGTTGACGGACCCCGCACTCAAGCGGCTGTACAAGTTCGTGCTCAAGCGTATGATTGGTCGCTTTCTAGCTGCAGACGAGCTGGATTTGGACCAGTTGGACGTGCATCTGCGCTCTGGGCGTCTGGAGCTCTGCGATCTGCTGCTCAATGCTGACGTCCTCAATGCGGAGCTCTGTGAGGCTCAGGGGCTACCATTTAAGGTCAAGAAAGGCTACTTGGGCTCAGTACGCGTCGCTATTTCGTACGCTAATATCATGAGTGAGAGCTGTTTGGTAGAGATTGATGATATTGAGATCATTCTCGTACCTTTGGAGAGTAACGAGACGCCGAAGAGCAGACAGAGTGATGACACAGCAGATAACGATGCAGCAGAGCAAGAAGAAGGGCATAGCAGACAGGAGAAGAGGATGATGCCACCTGAGCCAGTGGACGAGATCTCACAGGAAGGACTTGACTTTGTGGCCAGTTGGATCGAACAAGTGACGTCGAAGATTAAAGTCACCTTGTCGAACATTTGTCTGCGGCTAGAGACGGGTGAGCAGCACAATGGACGAGACGTTGCGTTGCTGTGTAAACTGCAATGGGCGCAGTTTATGGACGAGTCAGCGTCGGAAGTGCAAGGACTTTCGAGACGAAGCACGTTGGACCATCCCGCAGGTCTGCACAGCTCATTAACGAGTGGTGGGATGCAATCCATGGCTGCAAGTACACTGTTTGGTATCTCTCAGAAGGGCATTAAGTTTCGTGGAATCAGTATGGATTTACATTTGAGCAGCGAGGAAGTAGACGAGAAAGACGGATGGAAGGAGCGTCGTCGCACTGAATACAGTGACATGGTCCTGCATCCGTTCCTCGCTAATGACCCGAGCAAACAGTGCTATGTTCAGGTAAAGCTGTCGCATTACGAGGCATTGGAGGCACCAACAATGGATGCAGACGTGTTTCTTCACTCGATTCGAATCGTGTTGCAGCCGCAGTATTTTCCAGAACTAGGGAAGATTGTCGATGCCTTTTCAACGGACCCTGCCAAGCTCAATGCGCATCATTTCGAAGACCGATGTTCAGCTGCAATGTTCCGGTCTATCTGTGACGATCGACCGGGATGGATGACGGGAAGCGACGATGACGAGGTCGATGAAGACGGGAAAGCGCTCAATTTGTCATTTAGAGAATTTCAGCGCATTGAGCAGCTACTTTTGCAATACCGACAGACGCAGGATGAACTCCAAGCTGCGCATCGCAGTCGAAAATTGACGGAAGGGACAACGGTCTTGCCCGAAGGAAAAGTTGCGTTTAAGACTGAGAAATTGTCGGTAGCGGAAAGTGTCGAGAGCATTGGCTTGTCAGATCTGGAAGACGAGGACGATTCGTTTTTCGAGTGTGAGTCGGGACTCGCTAGTTCGATTGCACCAGGTGCATCGTTTGAAAGCTCGAATGTCATGGGTCAGTCCATGTATGCGTCGGCTCTGTATGGCTACGAAGAAAGTGAAAAGTGTGACAATCGAAGCCATCTAACGGGGTCAACAACAGCAGCACAAAACCGAGCGGCGCGCCGAGTGCAATCGCGGATAAAAATTCATATGCTTGAGTGCGAGTGCGTCCTTCTGTACGATGATTTACCTGACGATGACGATGAAGTAAGCGAGGATTCACTAAGTGAACAGGACGACGAAGGTTCGGTGACCGACAGTCGATTCTCTCGTGCTTCTGTCAGACCGACAAGGCTTTTGCCTTCCGTGGATGGCCTTGAGCGATTGGAACTTTCTTTCAAGGATGTTATTTTCTCAAGCTTGATGTATTCACAGCACTCGTTGCTCGCGTTTACCGTTGGAACACTCACAATTACGGAGAAGACGCTTCCTCGAATGTCGTTAGACACCAACGAGCACGAAACCGCAATGCTTTCTACACGCGTTGTAAAATGTGTTGAGGTCTCTCCAATTTCCGGACGAAGAGTGAATTTGTCCTCAAATTTGTCTGCTCAGGTGCGAATCGAGTTTGAGCCTCAAGCAGAGGACGGAACTTCAGCAGCGATTGCATCTCTTGCGGTGCGAGTAAATGTGCAGCCTGTTCTTATCGAGTGGGATATGTATCTGTTAGATAGAGCGCATCGCTTGATAGCGTTATTGGAAGACGATACGTCAGCACCACAGCGAAAAGCAGCTTCGTCAGTGGATGCAGGCGAAGAAGCTGGAGAGTTTGCAAAAACTCTTGAAATGACGACGGAATGCGTACAGATGACGCTGCGGTTTCCTATGGTCAACAGCGACCTCATCCGCTTTGGTCCGTCTTCAAAGCGGGGATTGTGTGAAGATAGACTTTTGATGACTTTAGGAGGTGTAAAGGTTGAGTCGTGCTCTCCGCGTGCTGGGAATACGAGCGCCAAAGCCACTGAAGCAAGTGCACCGATGTCAGCTCAGAACGGTAAGGGATGCTCACTACCATGGTTGACAAAGTTTGATGCCTCTTTCGACAATGCAAAAGTGTCGTTGCTGACTCCCGAAAACGGCAACCAGCGGAGTTCTTGCCTGGAAGAATCGGTTCTTATAACTGCCTGCAGTGATGAACGCTCTGGAGACGCTTGTACACTTTGTCTGCGTCTTCAAGCACCATCGCGTGAAGAAATGAAAGACGCAATCATAAGCAAACAGAATCTATCGCAAGATTCAAGCCAAAGTCCTGATGGGGCATCGGCCAGCAGCTCGCCTGACGAAGTCAGTGGCGACGACAACGACGGTGGAAGGGTGGGCTTGAATGGGTGGAACCTGGATGCTTTGGGACGCACAGAGTCCTATGAAAAAGCTGCAGCGATGGCTTCACTCTATGCGGTAGAAATCGGTCTGCCCTGTGCGACCGCGATCTTTTTCAAGTCGTCACTGGACCGATTGGTTTTGCTCTTTGACGCGCTCCTGATGATCAATCCTATCGATGTTGATAGCTACAACCAGATGCTTGCTGCGGCTGCGCTTCGGAATCGATTGATGCCCAGCTACATGAGTATGAACCTCACACTAGGCGAAGGCACTGTCCGCATTTGTGACTACGTTGCAGTACCTGCATCGCCATCTGATCAAGCTTCGATTCCGTCTGAAAGCTGCGAACTTCAACAAACGACACAAGACCAGCACGAGACGGACAAAGTTTTGTTCACGTATCATTTCGCGTTCCAAACGCTCCGAGTGTTTCAAGTATCGCAGTGGATGGGACAATTGGTCTCTCGTGTTCACGTGCTCGCCCAAAACACCACTTTGCTGGAAGAAAATGGGCGTACGAACACAACGGTGCCAATTGCACACAGGACCCCTTTTGGAGTATCAAAGGCCCCCATTTTGTTCATGGGGGTTGACATTGTCGACCAGACAAACGAGATGCGGGAAATGAAAGTGGAATTACATTTCTCGCACCTCAGTTTGCGCTATGACGTGCGTTCGAAGTGGCTGAATCAGATACTGGAGATGGTGCTGATGGAATACCCCATCCCGATCATCCCGCTGGACTCGGCGAGCATGTCGAATGAAGAAAGCACAGAGCTCGTTGAGGCCATCCAGAGGGGCGAGAGCTACGATACCATGCCTCTAGCGACGTCTCCGAAGACGGTGTTTACAAAGCTCTTTGTCAATTTCTACGACGTCATAGTCGATTACGCGCCATTGACCTTGACGTCACGTGTGATCCTCGTGCTGGGCAAGGTGAATGTATCGTCCAATGTTGTTACGGGGGCCGTGATGCAAGGGTACAAAGTATCTGTGGCCGACTTGGAACTCTTTCTAACGCAAGCACGTGCAGGCTACGAAGAGATCGATGCCATTCTTTTGGGCAATGACCTTTTCCTTCGTGACAATGCGAAAACGAAGAAGGAAAAGGCACATAAGTTTACGAGTAGCTACACTGGGGGTCTGGATGCCGAGTATCCTTCCTTGCTCACATTCTTGGAAAAGTTTGGCTTCTTGCAGATTGTCACGCTAGATTTTGCCGATGTTTTCCTGCGTGTGCTGGTACCGTCTTCTACGCTTGAAGCTGCATCTGGACTGCGTGGTCAAGGGGAAGAGAAAAAGGTCGCTTCATCAACGTCGCCCGAGTTGTCTGTGGAATTGAATCTAGGCACGGCCAACATTTATGCGTGCTTTGATTCTTTCAACACGTTGATTGAGCTGCTTTCAGTATGGACGGACCAGCTCGCAATTGAGCAAAAGCCACACGACAGTACGGCCTACGTGGGTCTGGATGGCGTGAGGGATCCAAATAGTGTGTCAGTTGTCACGAATTTGAGCCCGGCACCTGCAGCAACCAGTTTGCGAGCGATGAGCGCCACTTCGCCTGATTTTTCAGGTGCGCATGGCGTCTCGGACATGTCGAGCACTAGCAGCGTACGAAGCGAACGGCTGTCCATTAGTGACAATGGCCGCGGTTGTGTCGACATTCTCGGCCAGATTGATGAAGACGCTTTTGGGGGTGGAAAGAAGCTTTTTCCTGGTAAAAGTGTTGCAACGGATACGGAAGCTCGGTTACTACGCACACGCATGGACTCCATTCAGAGAGAGAAAGAACGGATGGTTCATGGGTTTGAACGGGACGATCAGTTGGCTGCATCAGGACTACGAGTGGCATATCAACAAGAGCAAAGACGCAAGTCTACACGACATGTTCGTATCAATGAGCTGGTTATCGAAGACTACTACTCGGAGACACGATCGTTTGACGGATATGCGGAAGAATCTGCTGGAGCGTTTTTGATGGAACCGGAACCAAACAATGAGCATTCTCAAGGGGTCATGGCTGGAGAGGACCCATGGTTTTCCTCGACAAGGGAAAACATGCCACGCGACTCCTTTCAAATGGGCTCATCTCCTGAAAAAGAAGCAGTGTTTTACAATGAACAAGCAGCACGATGGCTAGCACGTGATGCTGCTACAGGTGGCGATGGCGAAGGAGACGACGCATTCACAAATCAAGCAGCGGGAGATACTTTCATGTTTGAACCAGTGGAAGAGAAACCTCCTGTTCCATCGTCTGTGCAGCTCATGAACTCACCAGCGAGTGTTGGACATGCTAGCGCGAGCTACAATGACATGTATGATATAGACGACAATGATGACACTTTTGACGTCAATCATCTTTCAATGGGCGCGTTTCCTGCGGCGTCAAAGAATTTGTGGGGTATGCAGAACAGACTTGATGAAGTGGAGCTTAGCGACCTTCAGACAGAGGAGACGGCCTCGTCGTTTTCGCATCAGATGGATGTGTTGGAGGATAAAAGTATGGCCCACGGATCTGTAGTCGAAGTTGACGGTGAAGGAGCGACTGGTACAGACCCAAACGATGTTTTCTCGAACAATGTGTGCATGTCGATCATTGATGCCGGTGAGGACGAAGGCAAAGAGATTGAACTCGATTTTACTCTGGACAGTGATTTACAGTCGCGGTTCAATCGATTACTGGACATGGAATCCAATAGCTGCCGTGAACTTGATGATGTGGATGACGAGAAGAACGAAAGTGATGAGTGCCACAATGGATCAGCGGATCAACGAGAAGAACCGCAGCGCAATTACTCGGTAATGTCGTCTCCACGTGCTATGTCGACACGTCAAGCCTCGTTTTCATCAACTAGTAGCTTTCCAGGCGCTCCTTCTTCGTCGTTTGGGATGCCAACGGCTTCTCCTCCGGATCAGCCCACGGCACGTTGGTTCTACGATGACCAGCGGTCGGATGATGGCGGCGCCGTCATGACTGGCCCACCGTCACGAATCTATCCGCATCATGTCGAAATACCCATTGGCGGCTCTGCAACGTCGCTCTCGTTTGGTGAAAAAGAATGCGAAGATGCCATTCGATCCATTTCACGAGAAAATGCAGTACGGAAAGTTGTGGCACCTTCGCCTCTTGTTGTACAGCACGTGCTGCTGCGGAATTTCAATGTGTGCATGCGGTTCTTTGGGGGTTGCGACTGGACTCGCAATGCCAGCGAAGCTGTGAGACTCCACCCTCTCAAAGACACGCACACCGAGGAGAAGCCACAGCAGTTAAACAGTGCCGCAACAAAAAAAGAGAAGCTGTTGGATGCTCTTTTAGACAATTATGTTCCTTCAGACGGAGGTGACCTTTTTGGAGACGATAGCAGTTCATCTCTATTCACGAGCGCCAAGAGCACACCTACTACGTCGTTTATGAAGCGGGATCCAGCTAGTAGAACAGCGTGGACTGCGTCAAGTGACTGCAATGTTGCACCACGAAGACGTTCGTTGAAAAAGAGTGGGCGGAAAACCGAGGAAATGCTCGAGTTGGTGGTGACGCGCATTCAATTGCGTCTGGACATTTTCAATAGCGCTGAGGCCCAGTCACTGGCATCTCACACGGTGCTCGCATTGGGCGAAGTGGAATTGTTGGACTACATTTCGACATCGCAGATCCGCAAGATTGTGTGTTACTGGAAGTCTGAGGCGACACATCCGCGCGAAAGTGGCAGTTCAATGGTGTGGCTGCAGCTGACGACTGTGCGTCCAGGTGCAAACTTGTGCGAAGAACACCGTCTTAAGGCTCGGTTGTTACCCCTGCGCATCAATCTTGACCAAGAGGTTGTCAAGTTTTTGCGGCAATTTGTGCCTATGGAAGAGCAAGCGACACCAAAAGTGCGGCCAGTACGGCATGCGATGAATGACATTGACGACGATGTGGAGATTACAATGCACGAGGGTGGCACGGAGATGACATCAATGGGGGAGAAAGTAGCTGCAGTGGAGACGGACGTTAGTTTGGGTGCTTGGTTCTTCCAGAGCATTGATATGAAGCCATGCAAGATCAAGATTGATTATCGGCCAAACCACGTTGACTATGCAGCGCTTCGTGCTGGTGACTACTTGGAAGTGATCAATCTCTTTGTGCTCGAGGGTATGGAACTGGTGCTTCGACGGGTCCAAATGAGCGGGTTGGATGGCTGGGCAGCTCTAGTCGAGCACGTACTGGTCTCGTGGGTGCAGGACATTTCCCGACATCAGATCCACAAGTGCGTTGCAAGTGTGTCAATGCCTCCTCTACGTCCATTTGTCAACATTGGCGCAGGTGCCGCAGACTTGATTTTGCTCCCAATGGAGCACTATGGACGTGACCGGCGACTCGTACGTGGCATTAAAAAGGGTGCGTCGAGTTTTCTCAAGTCAGTGACGATCGAGACACTCAACACTGCGTCGAAAGTCGCGCGGGGCACTCAAGCGCTGTTAGAGCACGCCGATGATGTCGTGTCGTCGTCGTCTGCACTGCGTCGAAAGCAGCTGAAATACCGACAGGCTGGGAGTCGAATTGCTCGGAATTCGAGGCGTATGGGCGGTGGAGGGATTCGCAATGCACAGGACACGGGCGGAGGCATTGGAGGTCGTCAATATCTGACCCAGCAACCAGCGACTGCCGCCGAGGGGTTTGGTCAGGCCTATGACTCGCTTGCACGTGAGTTGCATGTGGCTGCCAAGACGATTGTCGCCGTCCCCCTGGTCGAGTACAAGAAGACGGGATCACAAGGCTACGTCCGCTCCGTCATTCGTGCTGTGCCCGTGGCAGTATTGCGTCCAATGATTGGTGCCTCGGAGGCTGTGGCTAAAGCACTCATTGGCGTGCGCAACGCCGTGGACCCGGAGCTCAAAGAAGACATTGAAAACAAATTCAAGGACTTTCGAACTATCTGATCCGCAAGATTGCGTAGTATCAGAAAACCGTGAAATTTAACATAAAACGTATATGCCGCATCATCTCTCGTCCCTCTTTAATCGGAATAGCACGACACACACGCTGTGTGCATCGTCTTGTCGGTATAGAGGTCCGTCTGCATGGTTGTGTACCTATAGGTTTCTCTATTCTGGACAAGATCTTTCTTCATACGTAGAGGAGTCGAAGGCGGAAGGCTCGAACCTTATTGTAATAATTACGTTAGAGATCCCACGCATATCCGGAATTTGTGGTCCACACCATACTCTCCAAGCCGCAAATGGGATCCGCATAAGTACGAACTGACAAGATGATGATAACAGCTCGTGGCCGACAAGCTGCGGTCGTAGGTGGACGCCTCGTGCAGCAGCAGACAAGGGGCCCGTCACTGCAGACGCGGTCGCTCTATACTGTGTTTGAAAAGTACCTGGAGGCGGCCAAGCGCTATGGCTGGAAGGGCACACTCTGGAAGCTCTACAACCCCGGCGACGTCAAGTTTGGGCGCTTTGTGGGCGAGGACGAGAACGGCTTCAAGTACTACGAGGACCCAACGGAATTGTACGGTCAACACCGCTGGACTGAGTACAAAGTGGATTCATGGGATGAAGTTGAAGGCACGCTCATCCCACCCCAGTGGCACTTATGGATGCACCACGTGACGGACTCAGTGCCGGGCGAGAGCGGCCAGGATCCCGCCAATTGGGAAAAGGCAAAGATTGTCGAACACTCGGACGCGCCCTTCTCGAACCATGTGGGTGGACACGTGCCTTACTACCCCAACAAGACGCTCTACCGTTCACGTGGCTACAACGTCGGTAGTCTCGCCATCAAGGCAGATGAACCGGACCAGTACTACTTGCAGCCCGGTCATTTGCGTCGTACGCGCAAGCACAAGCAGCACTTTTTCGCTGACGTGGACTACAACAATCCCCACAAGTCGGACGAAAGTCGTGAAGAGTCATTGCGTCCTGCGGATGTCAACTAAGGGCGACACAAAAGTGGGAAAAGAACCACCACGTTGTTCGTCTCGTATGCAAACATGACAACAAACGACTCAAAGGATCAAACTAACAAGAACGAGATAAAAGTCTTGAACCAATGCTCATTCATCGTGCTCGTCTCTCCTGCTCAAATCGTTGCTAAAGCTTTCCTTTCCTTCAAAGACCATTCAAACTAACTTGAAAGTCCTTGACGGATACTGCACTCACCCATTGACTCAGCACACTGCTAAATACATACACCCACCTCATCCACTCTCTTGGTTTAAATGGCAATCTCGCTACTGCCTTCCTTGGCGTCCAAATTCAGTGCAATGAGTGACCCAGAACGCATTGTGCTTGCGCTGCTTGCCGACGAGCATCTGGACGATTTATCATCGCTGTAGTCACTATCGCCAGCACTCGAGCACTTGAGCTGTGACGCCATTGATGAGACGTTTGCTGACTCCGACATGGTCGTAGCAAAGCTGTCGGTTAATGCTGACGAGATGGACGACTCAGTCATGAAGGACGCAGTTGATGAAGCACATATGTCATCCCCGGAACTTCGCGAGGAAGTTGACGACTCTCCTAACATGTTCGAATTCATCCCAAACGCGCGTTTGCTGAGGCCATTCATGGGCGAGTCCGGGCACATACTTTCCTCAGACGGACGAGCGGCATGGGGCACGAGACGAGTTGGTGGCGCCGTTGTGCGAGGTGGAAGAGGAGCTAAGAAGCTGTGGTTGTCTGCAGCGCCACTCGTGAAATCTGCGCGCATCCCCTGCGGCGATGGATTGCTTGAATCCCCGACCACTTTTCCATGGGCATTCGTGGCAGAAACCAGCTCGGCGTATTCATCTGGAGTAGACAATTTACGATTTGCAGGCGCACGCAATGACGTAGCATTTCCTCCTTGGCCATTGCCAATCAAGCCTGTGAGGTGGAACGTCGTGCTCGCTGCGAGATTCGGATTAGTGGCCTCCTCGGAGCTACGGTACTGATATGAGTAGCTGGTCATCTTGCGGTTGCTGAACGTGGGACTCACACCTCCCTTTGTGTTAAAGAGGCTGCCATCCGTGCTACTCACTTCACTGGAGTTATATTTGTTGCTAGCGACACTCGATCTCGTGGACGACGCAAAGCTCATGTTAAAGCCCTTGGAGTTCCCCAAGTGTCCCGGTGAGAGCTCGATGGACATCTCCGGCATCCCCAGCTCTCGCTCCTTCTTGAAGCCTCG
Source organism: Pseudoperonospora humuli (assembly GCA_003991265.1). NCBI lineage: Eukaryota > Oomycota > Peronosporomycetes > Peronosporales > Peronosporaceae > Pseudoperonospora > Pseudoperonospora humuli. The sequence goes on along the minus strand of NQFO01004525.1, from coordinate 5,848 downwards.
GTCGGCTGGAACTGCTGGACATCCTGGTCCCGAAGAAGTAGAAATCACAGGTTCAAGCTTCTTCTGAGTGCGGTTTCGTCGCGACCGCAGGAATAAGAGGGTAGCGGCAACGAGCGCCAAGATGCCAACAGCAATACCAATGGAAAGACCAGCACCAGCACCACCGCTGTCCTTGTCCTCCGATGTTCCTGCAGCATCCCCAGGAGCTGGCGTCGTCGGGACACTAGCCACCGGAGCCACCGTAGTCGGTACCGGCGCTTTCGTAGTTAGCAACGACGAGTCGGAATTTGTCCCTGACGCCACATTGTCACTATTTACCGCAGAAGACGTTGAGTTGGTTGTCTGCGAGGAAGAGACAGAATCCGTCGTGGTAGATTCCGTCGCGACAGAGTTGAGGAGATTGTTCACCAAGTCGTCCGTGGACACATCGGACACTGTCCTCATGATGATGTACTAACAAAGAGAAAAGTCGATAATTTCCTTCCCTGTACGAATGCCGGTACTTACTACACCGTCCCTACTGTTTCCTCTGTCCGCCCTGATCGCTAATGGCAGCAAAACGAGTCAAAAGAAACGAGTCAGTGCCGCCCTTCTACCGCCAGCAGGAGCTCTTGCCCGATCTGTCTGGCGCATATTGAGGGCAAGTGATTTTAACCGTTACAACGACATGGAGGAGGACAGAAACAAGTCAAAAGAAGGACAGCAGGTCGAACACCATGTGCTGCAGAACGTGTGAAGGTACGTCGCTGCTGCTCGTCAATAGCACAACCATTTGGTCTACTTATCGTACGCTGCATTTGGTTAGCTATTATCCCAACTGGTAGAGAAGCAAAGTAGGAACACGACATCGTTGATTGTGATTATTTCTTATCGTTTTTCTATTGAAACTACGAGCCAGTTGATACTCGAAAGAGTACCAACTAGTTGGTCGTCATTCACTGACAATGTTGAATCTGCAACACAAACAATTTGGGAGGAATTACTGCTGACAAAGTGTACACGCCCTATTACCCGCAAGTGTTGACTATGGAGACTACATTCACTACGCATGGCGTCGATTCCATACCGGCATTAGGCCGAATTTCCGCTTCCTGTGAAGAGCATCGACAAAGGAGCAGCAGCTGGAGCAGCAGAGCACGAGATAATTGGTCCGGCTAGTCCGACGTTTCGAAAGATTGCGACTTAATCTTTCATCTCTCTCAAGAGATCGAACGCGATAGAACGTTTGATAGGTACTACGCGTCGTATTAAACGATTGCGTTCGTTGACCGTGGTCGGACGACACACTGTCCATAGTCACCACAAATCAACTCCTTCTCTGGCCACAGTGACATGCTTTTGTCCGAACGCACGCCTCTTGCGCGAATTAGCACGTCGTGTGTGGCGTCGATTATGGAAACGCATTTCCCGTTTCTCATCATTTAGGAGCCAGGTTTTGGCGTCTTTAAGCTTTGATCGTGAGCTGCATGGAAGAAGAGCCTAGTGTGTATATGTGTATGTGTGCAAAGTAGGGGAAATAGTCAGCTCGGAATCTCGCGGCGAAGCTGTAGCGGTAGGCTTGTGCGTCAACTTTGCAATTGGCGCCGTAAGACGCAAGCTCATGATGATTGATCGACGATTATCTGGACAAGTGAAAGATTGGCAGTACGATTCAAGACTTTAACGGCGATTGCCGCGGCTAAAGAGTGTGGCAGACACTGACGACAAACTTTGCTCCATATAGGAAAGTCGTTTGACGTGATCAAGAAGAATGCTTTGACAAGGGCAAGGGCTGCACCAGCGACGATCTGTTGTGACTTTGGGAGGTCCGACGTAGCTGCTCATGTGGTGAAACAGATCTGCGGCATCTCGTGAGCCTTCCCACGCTTGCATTGACCAGCTCTTCTTTTGTTGAGGCGTGACGACAACTTGTCCGACGCAATTTATTGCGTAGAAGAATCTCGAGCTGTGGAAATCAATCAAAGTCTACTAGAACAGAGAGCACAACACGGACGCGTAGAAGTATCAAAGTTACTGGATACTCTAGCCGCGCACGAGAACTTTGTGAGCTAATGCTGGTCCACGCATGCATGGGCACTTCTACCAACGCCTCGGACTCTACGTACAGATCACATTTGGCGGGCTTGGTAGCGATCTCATCAAGGAGCAAGCGAAGGCCAAAGAGAACGTCGTTTAGGCACTTGTGCATGCGTGTGACAGTACTGACGAGACGGATATGGCGGAAGCGCTGCAGATGCGAGACAGATGGCACCGACCAAGAGCGTACAGTGAGTTTCGTGACTATACCGTATTCAAGCAAATGGTCTGGCTTTCTACGCTGGACTCTTGTGGAAGTTCCAGAGCGCGGACGAGAAGAGGGTGGCAGAGGTGGCAAGCGAAAAGAGAGAGTTTGAGCGCTCTCGCTCTTTCGTGTGTCTACCGTGTACACGAGAGTGCACAGTGAGCTCAATGCGACGACAGTGGATGGTCTCTACGCGCGTATAAGGAAGATGGACACGGTGCGTCAGTTTAGTATTTCGACCATAGACGGAGGGCCAACAAGACGTTTTCTGAGGTTTCTGGGATTACGTGCTAGACGTCGGGAATGGACGAGATCTTAGGACACAGGCGCTGTGTACTGCTGTGAGAGGGGTCCTTAGTTTACAGCAAGAAGAGGCGCCGGAGAAGGAGGCGAAAAGAAGCAGAAATAGGAGAAGGGGAGATCGCCCGCGGTGATCTACGCTACCTAAGCATCGTAACGAGCGCGGTATTGTGCAAGGATACCTTCGTATGGCTGGCTTTAAGCGATTTAGTGCTTGAACTGAGGGTCAAAAGAAACAGCACAGTACGAAAAGATCGTTCTAGAGATGCCGCCGTTCAAGGCCATGACTAGAGGTAACGCGATGGCATCAAAAGACACACATCGTGTTCGGCGAGAAGGCTGGAACAAACGCTGCGATAGGACGAGCAAGCTGTGCTCGGAATGCTACCAGACGCTTTTGTCTGTTTGACATGCTGCCCTTACGCACGACAAGAAGCTGCCAAAGAAGAGGACGCGCAAGGATATAGCAGTGGCGATGGAACTCCAGCAAAAGCCGAAGAAATGCTTCGGATTGTGACGCCAAGTATTGAGACCGAAACGTGAACACGGACCTTCGCAGCGAAAGACGCATTCTAGCTCTCAGAAAGGTGAAGAAGGCGGCAACGTAGAGTAGAAGGATCGACAACCAAACGTACATTTCCACCTACTCTAAATCCTTCCTTGTGACGTTAGAAGACGAGTAGTCATTAGTCGAGCAGATCGATGTAATTAACAAGAATCTGCTTGGTGATCTCGATGACCTTCTCCGGCACGACGGCCTCTTCCTCAGCTCCTGCATCTAACAAGGATTCCAACACTTCCAATAGTTCACGTTTCCGATACATTTGCACCTGAAGATAGAGAGGCGAGTCGAGGACGCGTTTTAACAATTTCAAGTAGTGCAAACGCGTCACGTCTTCTTGTGGGAGATCTGTGCACTCCCGAATCACGAGATCGATGAGCACTTTGAAGTCATTCAGAAACACCAATGCAGAAGCTACTTCGTCTGCTAGAATATCTCCGAACAACTGATGATCAACAAGAACACGAAGCACAATATGCAACTTGAGAGAGCCATCACACAGGACGAACAACTGCCATCGTACCTGCAGTGCATTCCAGAGATGAATGAGTCTTGCGTTAGGACAGGGACATCCACACGAGTTAATAACGTGCAGTAATGCGCCACTAAGATGTTCCCTTCCATCTTTCATATCCCTCAGAACTTCGCCCACTAGAACCAAGCGCCCGCATCTCTTCTCATGGACATGAAAGAGCCCCAGACATACCGTCGTGGCGGCAAAGACTTTGGTCGAACATGTCGACAGCAGCCTCAACATTTTTGTCAGCATCCCTATGTACATGCTGTACTGGAAGACTTGCATACACACGTCACTTTGTGTGACCAGCAAAACCCTCTCAATGAAGCCGAGCCAAGCGAATAGCTGATCCGCTTGCGTGGCGTCCGTGCCGTCCAGTCCTTCCATCGCCTCGCATGTGGAGCTCACAATTGCGCGAAGTTTGTGCGTCTCGTGAGAATTGACTCTTACAAGTTCATCCGAATCCAAGTCGTTGTCGCAACAGACACTGAGCAGCTCTGCAGCGCGGATGCGCAGCCATAAAGGGGCGAACACGACGTTGAGCACAAGCGTCCAGAGATCCCGAGAGGTTTCAGCAGACGGAGGCAACCAATCATCGACGGACGAGGATGTGGGGGACCTGCTGCTATCTTCAGTGGACGGCACTCGCAGCTGACGTTCGATGCGTGCGAGCAGCTCCAAGTTCTCGCAATCTGGTTGTGTGGTCTCTTTGACGGAGTCCAGTGGCACGACTCTTTCGACGGATTCGTCAACTGAGACCCTTGCGTCAGAAAAGACCGCAGACCTTGAAAACATTGAGAGCTTTGGAGGCACAGAGGAGCTCACACTATTGGAAGAGAGTCCAACGGATTCAGAGAAGACTCCTTCGTTTTCTAGTAGTGTGTTTCCTTCACACTCGAGTGCTATGCCTTGTATGTCTGACATGTCTTGACCACGTGACTGGGGTGTTCTTCTTTCTAGCGGTGGTTGTGTCGTCAAGGTGCTCACAAGCTCCGTCATCAAACGGTTTATGGATGTATACATTAAACGAAAAAAAGAGAGTTATTGAGTAAGGTGAAGTGCGAGCGCAACAATTCCACAACAGCAGGTGGCGACTAAAGCTCTCGTGTAGAGTCTAGTAATGATGGTGCCAAGTCGAGAGCAGGAGGGCAGCTATAGTCTGTAGAAATAGAGATGCCGCAGCTACTGCCACTACTTTGGAGCCTCTCCTTCAAAAACAACAAGTACCAAGTGATGGCTAAGCATCACGCTTGACAAGTTGTTTGTCTTTGATTTCAACAATGGTCGAAAAGCGCGGCGTGATCTCGTTCTCGTGGTGCGTAATGAACACTAGACGAGTTTTGTGCGCAGCATGTTGCCCGATAGCTTGGATCACACGCAACATGTGGGCGCGATTGAACGGATCAAGTCCATGTGAGATTTCATCCAGTATCAGCAATTGTGGACGTGCGGCAAAAGCGCGTGCAATCAGCACAAGTTTCTGTTCTCCTTGTGAGAGCTGAGTCAGAGGGCGCGTTCTTACAGCTTCTGGCAAAAGCAACAGACGCATAGCGAGTTTAGCTGCCTCAAGACTCGCAGCATCGTTTTCGATCAGGTTGAAGGCAGTTTGGTCCTCAGTTTGATCAGACTGCAAGCTTCTGTGCAGGAGCTGAATGTGTTGATCAGTCGAGACCGCTGCAAGCCTTGGCCTCGAGTCCGTCGGAGCTTCTTTTTTATGGGAAGACAAGCCAGAGACACAAACTCGCTCGCCGACAACAACCACTTCACCTTTCGTCAATCCGTGCCCAGGCGTTTGCATCAATACACGCATCAGAGAGCTCTTGCCCGAGCCATTCGGCCCAAGCAAAGCCCAATGTTGGTGGGTCTGGCGCACAAAATTGATATCCTTCAGCAAGATTCGTTCCTGGTTGTACGCAATCGAAACACCATTCAATTCCACTGCGGGAATTTGCTCCGTACCAAGCACAATGTGATCCTTGCAGTCAAATAGCTCCTCAACCAAGAAGACGAGATCCTTGTCTGCCATGCTCACTCGTTTTCGATGTTCTTCATTGTAAAACTCTTCAAGATGCTTCATCATTGCCTTGTTGCGTACCTCGTCCTCTTTATCGCCTGGCCATTCTATCATCTCAAGGTTCGCATCTTCATCGTATTTCAGCAATACGGTGTGCGACAACATCTCCGGGAA
>NQFO01004519.1:0-74020 GCA_003991265.1 Pseudoperonospora humuli | reverse complement strand
TCGAAGGAGTCCATGGACTTGCTCAAAGGAGTCAGCGGCTATGCATTGCCCGGAACAATCACTGCGCTCATGGGGTCTTCTGGTGCTGGCAAGACGACGTTGATGGATGTGATCGCTGGCCGCAAGACTGGAGGCAAAATCCGTGGACAGATCCTCTTGAATGGCCATCCTGCCACAGACTTGGCGATTCGCCGCTCCACGGGGTACTGCGAGCAGATGGATATCCACTCGGAGGCGTCAACATTTCGCGAGGCGTTGACATTCAGTGCATTCTTGCGTCAAGGAGCTGACGTCTCCGATAGCCACAAGTACGACTCAGTGAATGAGTGCCTTGATCTCTTGGATCTGAACCCAATTGCAGACATGATCATTCGCGGCAGCTCCGTTGAACAGATGAAGCGTCTGTCGATCGGTGTGGAGTTGGCGGCGCAGCCGAGTGTGCTGTTCCTGGATGAACCTACAAGTGGTTTGGATGCTCGATCGGCTAAACTTATCATGGACGGTGTACGTAAAGTTGCAGACACTGGCAGAACAATTGTGTGTACGATTCACCAGCCATCGACAGAAGTGTTCAGCGTCTTTGACAATCTGTTGCTTCTAAAACGTGGTGGCGAGGCTGTTTTCATGGGTAGTCTGGGTGAGAATGCCAGTGAAATGGTCACGTACTTTGAGTCGATAGACGGAGTCAAGAAGCTGCAGGACGGCTACAACCCGGCCACATGGATGCTCGAAGTCATTGGTGCTGGTGTGGGCAACAACAATAGAGACCAGACCAATTTTGTCGAGCTCTTTACGGCGAGCACACACTTTGAGCGTCTACAGTCGCATTTGCGGCAAGAAGGTGTGGGTCGACCATCACCAAATCTGCCTGCACTGGAATTTAAGGACAAACGCGCTGCATCTGAGCTAACGCAGATGACGTTTCTGCTCAAGCGCTTCTGCGATTTGTACTGGCGCACACCTTCGTTCAACTTGACACGCTTCGCTATATCACTGGGTTTGGGTCTAGCTTACGGCATCACATACATCGGTGCGGAGTACCGGTCGTATTCTGGTGTGAATTCCGGAATGGGAATGCTGTACATGGTTGTGACTTTTGTCGGCTCCATATCACTCAACAGCTCGATTCCAATTGCAGCCAAAGAGCGCGCTGTCTTCTACCGTGAGCGAGCATCACAGACGTACAACACTTTTTGGTACTTCTTTGGACACGCAGTGATGGAGATTCCGTACGCTACTGTGGCAATTTTGCTCTTCTTGATCCCATTCTTTCCCTTGGCTGGGCTCTCGGGAACCAGTGTCTTCTTCATCTCTTGGTTTGTATTAGTCATGCAAGTGCTACACCAAGCATGTATGGCTGAGTTGCTGGTGTTTTCGCTCCCGAATTTGGAAGTCGCAGAGATCGTCGGTGTGCTGTTGAATCTGATCGGCTACTTATTCTCAGGCTTCAGCCCTCCAGCTTCAACTCTTCCGTCAGCAGTTGTGTGGGTGTACAAGATCACTCCGATGACATACAGCGTAGCGGCATTCTCCACCGTTGTGTTTGGCACTTGCAGTGGTGATGGCGATCTCGGATGCACCCAGATGACAAATGTGCCACCATCGCTGGCTGAGAACATTACCGTGATGCAATACTTAGAAACCAATTTTCTGATGATGCACAGCGATATCTGGCGAAACTGCGGCTTTCTGCTCTTCTTTGTGCTTTTCTTCAGCTTCTTGACGCTGTTATCGATGCGCTTTCTAAACTACCAGAAAAAATGAGCCAAAACGGATTCAACGCGAAAAAAATGTTACCAAAAAGTATATTCGAGTTTTATATGACTTTAGTCACAGCTTCCACTTTGTACATGGACAGCAACGCCCTGTCCTTAGTCTCCTCGCTGCGTATATTATCTACACTGGCTTCCAGACACACGCAGAGAATTTGACCGCTAGGCACGAAGATGGATGAAATGATTGTCAGCACTAGAGCAGTCGTCTGCAGAGCCCCAACGCTTGCGATTAAAGCCATCACAAGCCAGACAATTGTACTAGATGCTGTCGATCACCGCTACATGTTATTGGTCCAATACGCAAGGATCGAGCTGTTCAACGATCGGTTGGATTCCAACGCTTTGCTCTCATCTTCTTGTGGTATAGTGACGTGCAAAAGGCTTTTTGTCAAGCCATTGATGCTGCTTAGATGGCCACTGCACTTACTGTACGAGAACCATACATACGAAAGCGTAGCCATCGTGTTTTAAGTCCTTCGGGAAAACTCGCATAGAAATATCACCAAAACGTAATATTGCTGTATTCCATGGCAGAGCCAGAGAATTGTGTTTTCTAATTCAAGAGTGCATTTAATTTCCTCACTCTAAATTTCAAAGCGAAAGTTGATATCAAACCGCTGTCCTTGAATTCTTTGATAAATTGACGCGTAAATTAGTACGTTAGGAGCACCTGCAAAGACACGTCCAACGCACAAAGTCCATGAGCTGACGCATCTATTTCGACTTTAGTATCCGATACCGGGAGAGAATTGAACACCGTTCAAGTAGGATGTGTGAAGCACGCGCCACCACCATAGCAAGTGGGTGTAAAATGCACGACGATCTCGATGTCCAGGTACAAGTGCAGGCTCTGCAAGCTGAGATTCAGCGGTTGCATGTCTATATCTTAATGCAAACCGGTCTGGCCTAACTACTCCGAATTGCTATGACGAGATGCTCTAAGTGAAGATAACTCTAGTAGAGACATGCTATCTTACGATGGCCAGCTTTTCGGAACGAAGCAAGTGACCACAATCCTCCGCAAACCCATCTGCTGGTCGCGAGTCAATATTCTGTGCTTTTAGTACGGAGTCAGAGAAGCTTGTAACTGCTATGTCGCTGGTGTTATGGCTGCGGGAGATTGAGTCATTATAGCTCCAGAGGACGCCTGCGGCGCTGATGGCAATCTTTGATTTCGGCGCGCGAGCAAAAAAGAAAGAGAGCACTTGCTTCGTTCATTGCACAGCTTCAAAATACGCAAAACCCTCAAAGCAATAGAGAAATCGGATAGATCATACTAGCATCGGCACCGATCGCTCGAATACGTTGATCTTACGGTCTATCAGTGCTGCTCATATAGTCAGCACCTACATACACGTCACCACATTCGGTGTCACGGCCTTCAATTGAAGATGTCCACTTTCCTTTGAAGAAGACGACAAAGTATGTTTTGAAGCCACACCTAGACCACACTATATGCGCGCTATCGTCAGCATCACGGTCGCACCTACGATGCACAAGAATGCCAGCGCCAGGAGCGACCTATCGTGTGCGGCTCGTAAAGCCTCTTTGGCACGCGCTACATCAAAACTTAGTATCACGTTGCCGTCGGACGATTACCCATTGTCGAGGCTGGAAGTGACAGGGCCTGAGTTTCTTCTGGATACTTTGCTACGAAATGCACTATCGGAGTTTGCTCGACGGTCTGGTGCGGTCAGACGCCTGATGACTACCGGCCAAACAAGAACCTGGTGCTAGCTGACATGCAAGGGCTACAAACACTTGGAAAAGCTCCAGAACATTGCTCGCGGTGGTGCTGAAGTCCACTTAAGCAGGACACCTCTAATTCAGGCAAAGCACCCACCTAAGCACGGTTCGGCACAAGACCGCCTTAATGCGCTCCACAAATATGTTCGCAAGGATCACGATGCAGGGCGGTGTCTCGTGCTTGATCGAGACATCCTCAAGCAATGGCCGAAGTTGTTTCAAACCCCTTTGGAGTGCTCGACAAGAGCTGCGAGGACGCTAGCGTTACTGGTCGGACACTTTACAATCTGTCGTATCCCTAAAACACTTCCATCAATGACTATACCGACTTGGACAGCATCGCTAAGCCAGAGTATACCAACCGTAACACAGTTGCAGTCGAGATCCTATAGTCCGAGCGCGATCACCCGGATGCTCAGGTTTGTGTAATGGCTGGTGATGTGCTTTACGCAACATCAGCATCCACATCAAAAGCGTGTATCTTTTTGACAGATACACCAAGGAGGACAATGCCATCGTGATCGAGCTCGCTGCGCAATTTGGGCGGACTGTCAGCGGGATTTTACGAACTTGCTGGTGATGCCGTCGCTTACGTGCAAGGTATTCACACCACTGACGCATTACCAAATGATATCTTCAATTATCACTGAGCTAATGGTCACACTAGTGAGGCTGCGGATACGCGGACTGGCCATTAAGGTACGACGTGGTAGTGGTCTTGGGTGCTGACGCCATCAACGCAAAGAAGTTCACCAACTGGAACACACGACAGCGCGTACTGCGTCTTATGATCGGCTCTATCGCAGAAACGGTTTCTATATCACCGGAGAAGATTCTGAAGGCACAGAAAATTGTGGCAAATGCTTTCTTTACCTCATATCTCACAAGACAAGCCTATCAATCATCAATGGGAAGCCTTTGGCACGTGGCAACATGTATCCGTACTGCCCGACCGTTTCTCCAGTGCCTACGGCAGCGCAAAAGTCATCTGCAATGCTTTCACCTGAGCTATAGCAGTTTAGTATTCAGACTGGACTGCGCCTTGGTTCTCTCCTCATCTGTTAGACAATCTCTGCGTGTGCAAGGATCGGCAAAAGCGATGCCATGAGCTCGTGCAAGTCGAGCCTACCATCGGGCCTAGATAAACGCTTCGCTGCTGTGAGCCTTGGTTTTTGCTGATGACAGTGTCTTCTTTTGCATTTTAGCAGGAGGAGTCTATTTTTCCATTTGGTCGGAGCTGACACCGTGGCTTCCGCCGTCCACAAAATTCTTTAGCGTATTGAGACCTGATGCCGCCAACAAGACAGCAAGAAAAAGAGAGTCATATATACCTCGCCATGTTTATCCAAGGCACCACCGACCAAGTCTCATCCAGCTCGTCAACGTCCAGATCCGAGATGGTTACGTCGGATAGCAACTCCCAGCACCTTGTGCTGCCGACACTCTGGTAAACACGTACGAACACGGACAAGCCGCAGGCGACGGCACCTTCAAATGCTTGTCCAGCCCCGTGCCGCTACGCAGTAGCAAACAGATAGTGCAGAAGGCCGTCTTCGAAAAAGGCATGACCAAACCCTGCAAGGAAAAGATGGAAGAGATGAAGCCCGCCACAGGAGCTTGAATCTTATGTCTTTGCAGTCTACGCGTGGGGCAGCACTGAGGCCGTAGATCTCTCGTAGCGGACACTTCTGTCAGGTCCGGTATTGTATCGACATCACATCCGCCGTCGCTTGGCAAAACAAGCTCGCCTCGCAAAACCCTCGCGCTCAAGCAAGTATCCGGCTACTTAGTTGGTGAGAAACGTCATTCCAGCTTTGCTTTCGGCGTCTCATGTGTCCCGTACCAACCACGAGCGCGCAGATGCTGGCTCCTGCATTGCCGCTAACTCCTCATATGCTGTTAAACGCTCATCACTAACTCTTGGCTGATCACAGATATCATCAGCAATGCATATTCAAGGTCTGATCAACACTTGGCTTTGTATCTCCGAGCGCACTCCGTTGGTGATTTCACGTTTGACACATACAAGAGAGCTCTGATCAGGTGGACGACTTGAATGTCCCGCCACAGTATCTCCCTCCTTTGCATGTATCCCTCTCACAGTCCAAGCTCAACGCATTTTGAATATTCTTCTCCACGATTTACAGTATGGCTTCGGGTCTGACACGGCATCTGGCGATGACATTCCAATTACATACCCGCACATCCGTATGCTGCTCAATTGAACTTGCCGCCTCGACTCGCTACCGTGCCGGAAAGCTCCAGTGTCGATCGAGATTTTGAGGTGTGCTTCTGCAAACTTGCAATGACTGAATTCTTTGAGCAAGCCTTATGGGAGGTCATGCGCATAACGTTCTTTTTCCTGCTGATGCGATCGAAAATAGTTGCGATCACAGGAGTTCCTTCGTGGTTTGCCGTTAAGCTCACGATATCGCTCTTTTGTATATGGAAGGTCGACCAGCTCTGGTCATTTCGAAAGCACATTCAGTGTGTTTGCACTTGATTGGGCAAATCAAGGTAGATCCCACACGACATGAATGCTGTCGCGGTCTAAACATCCATTCTTGTGTCCCTTGTTTCGCGCGTAAGAAGCTGCCCTTAGACATACTGGCTACAATATACCTAGATCGCCACGGCAAACCGGCCTGTATTGCAACAGCTGACGTGGCAGAACTTATCAAACGAGCAGCGACCGGTTTGCACTCTCTACGGGCCGGCAGGGCAACGCACATGTACCGAGCTGATACAGATGCCCTCACAATCCAGTTTTACAGTCGCTGGGTGTCCGATGCGTTCAAGACCTATACTAGGCTCTGCAAGGAGTCAGTGGCTACTCTGGCATCGAGCATGGTGGCAGGTCCACAAGGGGACTTCAAGGTTGCATTAGTGGATCTGACTGCATGACCATTTGAAGGCACTGCTCTCCTGGTCCCTTATCGGACTGAGCTGATAGTCATTGCATCAACTCCCGTCAATAAATCTTCGCTTATCCCCTGGAAATTCTTTGGACGTGACGATTACATCGCTCAGCCAAGTGTTGTCACTCTTCGTTGAGCTATGGCATTGAGCCACGCTATAGTACGAAAACGCTAACAAGTTGGGCAACATTCTTTTTATTAGAATCGAGCTTGACATCCTAACACTTTCTCTTCTTCGGTAGCTTTGTGTTTACTAGGTCAAGGTATCGAACCGACAAAAGCGTCTGGCAGCACTGCAAGCAGAGCTTGCTAGTCCTAGACTTGTTCATAGAGACCGCCGTCGCGCGCTTCTACAACACCTATTCAGCTCTTTGGCCGGCCGTGGCGCGTGTCTTTTGATGCCATCGCGCCGACTACGTTTTCGCCTCGCTTGCTGTGGCAGGACAAAAGACTTCTTTGGTCCAAACAGTAGGGTTGACACGCTGTATCCGTCGCTCGCTACCTAGGATTGCAAAGAAGTAACTAGCGTGCTCACACTTTACTCGCATCAACACTCACATCTCCTTCAACACGCGCGTATGATTGCTTTGACCATGTTTTCTTTCCCTTCGGTTGCTTCTTGGCAAGATTGCTCGCTATAAAGCTCTTCTGACGTGATCTGTATAACGGACCGGTGTTGTGCTTTCTCCGGTAGATGCACCTACACAACTCAAGATGCTCTGCGTGGTGAGATGCGTCTGAGTAGTGGTCACCACGCTTATCGAAGGTCTAGTCTGGTCACATCAATGTAACCAGGACGAGCAAAATGTCTCGTTCTCAAGATCACACATCGAAGCGTCGATAGGCCAACGAGATGCCACGCCTTCATCTAGTTCTGCTTTATCGTATGAGCGCTGCGTCAGATCTCATCTTGGAAGAGAGAGTCACGGCAGATCGTATTGAGGACGTAATGCGTCCCTCGCCCTTCCTTTAGCGCATTTTCCTTGAACGCATCACGAAAACCTCTTCCTTCCCGGCTTGGATCAAGCATGTTCATCGCTTGACGTCACCTGGTTTAGCCCCTTCCGCTGCTTCCCCTCAAGCCTTTTCGTCTGTGCTCAGAATTCCATCACCATAGTCACTTTACTTGTATCGACCATGGAAATTTCTGCAAGACGATCAACGATGTAGAAACGCTGTGATATCGAGTTCTATGTTGTAGATTTGTAAGGCAGTGCACGCCACCTCTAAAGCTCATCTTTAGGATCAATCCTTCGGCATAGACCAACCAAAAGCTCAGTTTCGAAACTGCATAGAAGCAGCAGAACTTTCCCACCCGCGATGGTCTCTTTACTTAGTCTGGTCTTCGTTGTCGTCTTCGCTCTTGCTGTGGCTATCTCCGACGCAAAGAAACTTTCCAGCGGTGTTTGCTATGCCCCGTGGCACCACCCCAAGGTCAACTGGGGCGTTCTTGCCAAGGACATGCGTCACCTTTCTCGGCACTTTTCGAGTGTTCGGACGTATCAAGCGCGCTTTAATGACATCAATGCCATCAACTTGGCAGCTGCAACCGGTCTTCGCATTGCAGTTGGTGTGCAGCTGACGGACCCCCGCTGGATTGACGCTGAGATCCAAGCAGTTTGTGACGGCTATGCCAAGAATCCACGGGCTGTCGAAGCTGTTTACGTCGGCAATGAGGATCTCAAGAATGGTGACTTTGGAAAGTATACGGCTGATCAGCTCGTTGGCTACATCCATAGAGTGAAGAAATGTGTGGGCAACACACCCGTGGGCTCGGCCCAGCGCATTAATGAGTGGCTCAACGCCGATAGCGCTTGGACGTTGGCCAACGCATGCGACGTCATCGGTGTCAACATTCACCCGTTCTTCACACAAGGTCCTCAGTCTTCGGTGATAAAGCTGGACTTGCAGTGGAAGCAAATTCTGTCAAAGTATGGACCAGCTAAACTCCATCTAACGGAGACGGGTTGGCCATCCGCAGGTGAAGCCTTTGCTGGCAATGTCCCGTCGGCCAAAGCCATGGCTCGGTATTTCCACGACTATGTCCACAAGTGGTGTCGTGGCAAAGGGCAATCGTACTGGTTCATGCTGTATGACACGACCGTGAGCTACACGGGAGCAGAATACGAAAAGCACTTTGGACTCTTTGGTACCGACAAGTCGCAACACATTCGCATGCCTTGATATCGGAGCATTGAAAGAGGAAATGGATGAATATTGAGTATGTCAGTCTTGACAAAGGCTAAACTGACGAGGCTTTGCGTCACATTAATGTCAATGCATGCTTTGCGTACTTTCTCGCTAGCTCACCGTCATGTCATACGTGTTGCGCAGCCCATGAAGTCCTGTGGTCTGTTGCGTCCAGACTTGATTCTCATTGACCTCTAGTGTTTTTAGCGAAGACTATCCGTCCGGCATGAAGAGCGAGTCAGTGTTGGCACCACTGGTGGTGCGCTCGTTCGCTAAGGTTCACGCAATAGAGGCCTGAATTGCGCTGGTGTCAGCACAATTCTTCGCATGATGGATGAACGTCCGACAGAATGGCGGCTAAAGCCAATGTTTGTTGTCCACGTGGACAGCCAGCCAGTAGATTGTTCCAGCTGCGCACACTTATCCACAAGGTTCACGTTACGCATCAGCGCGTGGGTTACTGGGAAATGAGTGGAACGCATGTGCCATGTTTGTAACAAAGCTTCAAGAGTGACTGCAGTACTTCTGGAGCAACATGGAGCTTCTGCTGTAGTGCGATAGCGAATCGCATTGTACAGACGGCGAGTATGAATGCGTGTGTAGCGTACGGAGACTGGAGCAGCATCAAAACATATGCGGTCAAGGAGTTGAAACAGACGCGCCATGGACGAGTCCAGGACGAGCAAGCGCTGTGAGTCTTCATGACCTTCACTCTTCGCGCAACTTATTCGGTGCTGTCAAAAATGCGGTTCTTGGAGCAACAATGCATTATTAACATAAACCCATGTCAACATCTTGCTCTGCCACGTCCCGGTCACTGGTTAAGCAGCGAGTGTGGGCGGGTCACATCCCCGTCGTATTCAGTCTCGATCCAAATGAAGTCACTACTCTGCACTCTCCTCGTCCATTCTACGTGGGTCTAGCTGGTCCTCACATCTTATACAGTCGTAGAAATACTAAGCTTTCGTATTCCAGGCGATGGTGCCCCGCATGAGCTACTTAGTGTCCCAGACCCGCGATGTCATCGAATACTTCCGGAACGCAGCCCCACCCATGTCCACCATGCAGGGCGCATCCATCTGGTTTGAGGCGAAAGGGGTCCCGCTGCATTGGCATCTTCCTTTTGGCCTACTCCGCGACCTCTTGTGCGGTCCTGAAGCCGCGGACTTGCCCTGGGCTCTAACGGTTCATTTCTTAGGTTTCCCTAGTGATGTGCTGCTGCCCTGTGACAATGAGCAGACCGTGGAGTCGCACTTTATGCACAGCCTCAAGCAGGCGACATTTCTAAGGCTGGGGTCCACGAAAGCTGTCATGGGCTTGCCCGAAGCCCAGCAAACGCAGATTTGGACCAGTATATCGCAGAGTAAGGGAGACTCTAGAGACGAAGTCGAGAGTATTGAGCTTAACGTAATGTGCTGTCTGGCAGATGATTACGAGAGCTATCGGAATGCTACACATGACTTGCATTTGGATGGAGGTGTGGATGCCTCGGCATTGCGTCATGTGCCGCTTCGCTTGCATCTTAACAGTGCGCCCGCCATTCAGATGCCTATCACACCGTTAGAAGATGGTACGGTTGTGCTCCTAATGATATGCTTTGTCTGTAGTGCTGGTGATGAGTTTTGCCGTAACTGGATGTCACTTTCAGGTCGTGAGAAGACGTTGCTGGAAGTGCTCAACTATTTACTGCCAGACCTGTTTCCCACTGCTTCATCAGACTTGCAATCACAAGAGCTTCAGCTTGTAGTTCACGGCATCTCTGTTCCGCTAGAAGTATCAATCGTCGAGCTATACCAGTACTTTTGCTATGCCGACGGATTTCTCTATGTGGCCGTATTCTCGAAACAGTAGATCAGGTAGTCCTCCAATGCTCGGTGTACAGTGCCGAATACTTTCTCGTATCCACGATTCTTCCTTTGACAACATCAAGTTCCAGCGAGCCTCTGCCTTACCACCTCTTTCTTGAACAACTTCAGCATGTTCATAGCTGCGCTCACAACACGGTCCTATCAAGTGCGCGCTGCACTACGACCGGGGCATTTTGTAACACGCTTTCGCATGGTACCCTACTATCGCTCGATTGCGGACCAGCGCCACACCCTTGTTTCGTGTTCTAAAGGCATAAGACCGACGAAAGCATCTGACAGCGCTGCGAGTAGCGCTTGCTCGTCCTGGACTCGTCCATGGCGCGTCTGTTTCAACTCCTTGACCGCATATGTTTTGATGCTGCTCCAGTCTCCGTACGCTACACACGCATTCATACTCGCCGTCTGTACAATGCGATTCGCTATCGCACTACAGCAGAAGCTCCATGTTGCTCCAGAAGTACTGCAGTCACTCTTGAAGCTTATGGTCTTGAGCGAAGTTGTCGCTGCAATGGTTCTAGTGCACTCCAAATGCCGTTTCTTACGACAGTCGTTCCATGCCCGAAACCGATCAAACCCTGTCAAGTGACGGGACTCTCGCATAGCCACTTGCACAATGTCGCGGTCTTTACGACGCTTAGAAAGCTTGGAGCTGCACATCCACCGCAGGCGATTCCTCGAGTCCGTATTGTGCTCTGCATCTGTTATACTTCAAGTAGTTTCTACCGCTTGAGGCTCTTCTGCAGGTCTGGGTAGTCGTTGCCACACCCGAGCTACTCGTGTCAGTGATGTCTCGTTCTCAAGATCACGCATCGAAGCGTCGATAGGCCAACGAGATGCCACGCCTTCATCTAGATCTGCTTTATCGTATGAGCGCTGCGTCAGATCTCATCTTGGAAGAGAGAGTCACGGCAGATCGTATTGAGGACGTAATGCGTCCCTCGCCCTTCCTTTAACGCATTTTCCTTTAACGCATGTTCATCGCTTGACGTCACGTTTAGCCCCTTCCGCTGCTTCCCCTCAAGCCCTTTCGTCTGTACTCAGAATCCATCACCATCAACTCCAGCAACTTCCAGTCTGGCTCTATGACACGTGACTTGTCCGTCATGGGGAATAGCCAAACTTCCTCCCGATCAAAGCTTTTTTCGTACTCAACTTTTGAGGGAACATTCTATATCCTAGGTCATTAACCTTCTTTTCATTAGGTTTCGTCAAAGAACCCCTTCATTTTCTGGAAGGTGTCAAAAATGGAGCTGCCCAGTCCGCAGGCACGCTTGTCATCCGATCTGGAGCCTCTTCTAGCTGAGATACGCGCACACCTGCTGCACAAGGAACCTGATCGTGCGCGTGCGAGTTTCCTGCGTCTACCAGAGCTGGAGTCTCGTCGTAAATCGTATCTGGAGGCGACGCTGCGAGATTTCTACGCCGCCGGACTGTTCGACGTCCCCGTGTTACTTACGTTCCTAGAGGTACTGCCCAGTTGGCACTGGACATTGGACGGATGTGCTGTGCTGCATGCCGTAAGTTCTGCTTTAAGAGCGCCAAGCAGCGACGCTGGTGGAGGCGGAAATGCTTTAAGAGCACTTGAAGCTCGCCAACGCAAGTTCCCAATGCTGCCATTAGCCTTTTTCCTGCTTAAACTGATGAGCCACTTGGAAGGCAGTGCACGAGTACGGGCCGAGAGTTATTGGTACGCTTGGGTGAGTCCTACACTACGTGCTGTAGCCAGTGGGCAGTCATTGGAACTCAAGATCCTGTCAAGAACAGGACGTAGTGAGTACCGACAAGGAGATGCAAGCAAAGAAGAATTACTGTATGCTCCTGGTGATACTGGGACGTTTGATAATGACCGGCGTCATGCTTTGTGCTGGGTAGGAGAAGGTACCGAGGATGAAGCGGCAGCTTGGCCGGAAGAGAAAGATCGCACGAAAGCGCAGTGGAGATTGATTCCGTCAGATGCGCACTCGGACACATTCTTGGTGCAAAATGTTCATTTTGAAGAGTATTTGTACGCTGCCGACTATGCAAAGTTTAAGAAAGATGCGAGAGGAAAGACAAGGAGTCGAGTGTTTACATGGAGGAAAACGGGCGAGTCTCCTGGACCAGCGGGAAAGTGGCAGCTTGTGACCTTGAGTGGGCAAGAAAGGGATGTATTTGCACTGTACAATCCCTACCAGCATGAGTTTTTGTATGCACCAACAGCCGATGTGATGGACAGCAAAAGGCGTCATGTACTCACACGAGTACCACCAGATGGCACTCGTGAAGCTCCGAATACAGAAGGTGGAACAATGTGGTGTGCTTGGCGTATTGCCCCAGCGCAGCAATCGTCCATGGAGAGAGGAGTAGAAGCATTTTTCGCTAAGCAGTACCCCGTAGCAGTCGAGCAGCTCACTCTAGCACTCAGTGACTTGCCGGACAACACTGAACATGTCAAGTGTTTTGCGTACCGCATGACGGCAAATCTGCGGCTTCGAAGATTTGATCTCGTAGCACCCGATTTTCAGGCAATCCAAGCTCTTGGCGGCGATAAAGCTGCAATCTTCCACGGCCTTGCACATTTATGGGAGGAAAACGCGAGCTACCTCGCAGTCATGGCAAACTCGTCTCCAGACCTTCAAATTCAAGCAATTGAGATCTCAACGTCTCCAGAAAACCCCTTCTTCATGCGCCACCAATTGTCAAAGGGCGATGACTTTTTTGTCCGTCGAGATTTTCGGGCCGCCATTATGTGCTACCAAGAAGCTGCAACGTGCACCCCGACTATAGCGTCTTCGCCATCAGATGGAAGCAGTTTGGAAGACGTAGAGACAACGCGTCATCGAGTGCGTGCATACGTGTCATGCGCAAAGTGTTTCTTCGCGTTGGACGAGACGGAAAATGCATGGCAATACTTAAGCATAGCTCATGATATCGCGGGTGTATCGGTTGAAGGCGAGGCTGCCATTTTACTCTGGAAAGGCAAGTGTCGTCGAGCCCATAAATCATACGACGAAGCTTTGCAATTACTAGAAAAAGCTTTTGATCGAGCGAGCGCAGCATCAGCAGCTTCGGCGTGCTTGCCATCGTCAGCAGTAAACGCACCAATGACTGCTGCAGTATTAAAGCGGTCCATTCTCATGGAAATGAAAGTTGTGGGGCTCTTGCGACAAGGAGTCTACGATACTTTGCTATCTGTTGGTGACAAGAGGCTTGTCACCGAGTCTAATGAGGATGACGAGGAAGAGTCAGCAACAAACAAAGATGCCGATAAAGTGCTGACGCAAATGATGGAGAATTTCCACTGTCCATTGAGCTTGGAGCTCATGGACGATCCTGTCACTACACCGGACGGCAACACATACGAGCGTTTGATGATTGAGCAGCACCTTGAAGTCAACGGGTGCTTTGATCCCTTGACGCGTGCGCCTTTGACCAAGTCGCAGCTCCATACAAATCGTGCGCTAAAGCAACTCATGGAGACGTTGCTGAGTGACCATCGCCTTGGAGTACTTCTCGCATCGTGTTCGATCTAGAAGATTTCTTCACCGACCGAAATTATGGTTTACACTTAAATGTTAAGTACTCGTTTTCTAACTTTCTCACAAAGTTGGTGTCTTGTATCCTAAGCATACAGTTGCGCTGCCAGTATCTTTTCGGACCCTAATAAATGCTTTCTCGTGAACACCCACCCATTCTTTCATCATATGCTATGCCAGTGGGACGGAAGCTGTATCAAAACATGTTCAGTTCTCTCTAGTCGCCCGGATCATTAAGCTTGGATCTGCGATATACACATTAAGCGACATAAAACAATCCGTTCCATGAATTACCATAACAAGCTGCTCATTCAAAGTCTCCAACGGGGTCCATAAACGTTTGTATCTTACCAAGGCAATAATAATAAGTGAGCTTGGAGATCAGCGATGGTTTACTTAATCGAATAAAGAAATCTCACACTTACTGCACC
Source organism: Pseudoperonospora humuli (assembly GCA_003991265.1). Taxonomy (NCBI): domain Eukaryota; phylum Oomycota; class Peronosporomycetes; order Peronosporales; family Peronosporaceae; genus Pseudoperonospora; species Pseudoperonospora humuli. The sequence continues at coordinate 59,577 of NQFO01004519.1, read as the reverse complement.
TTCAATGGCGCATTTACTTAACGCGTAGCCATTGCTCTCGGACCGCCGATATTTCTCATTTCGCATGAAGTTTACCCAATTGTGCGATTTCGTTCTATTCGCATTCCAATCTTGTTCTGTAACGTCTTCGTACAATCTCAGCTCGTTGCCTCCTTCATACCTGATATCCCAACTCATGCCATCATTTATCTCAGGCTTTTCAAATCGCACATTTTCGGATCATTCACACTTCTTCTTCAGGTAATGAATATATCCCAAGCCCCCTTAACGTCCGCCAGGGTGGTGAGTAGCTCACATCTTGACATCGCGGCACTGCCTCACATCACCGAGACCATCAGCACATTCCTGGACCATTCGGTGCATTGGTCGCTTCCCAACGCTTGCGGATTTTCGTTCCATAATGGTGCCTTGCGGCTCGCGCAACGTGTCGCCATGCACCAAGAAATTCGCGTCAAGAAAGCGGAAGAAATTCTGTCAATAGGTCACCAAGAGTCGTTTAGAAACAAGTATCGTGTGGCAGACGGAGATCGTAAGGCGTCATTTATTCTTCGGCATAAGCACGACCCATTCTTTCGTCAAAAACAGTTTACACTTGGAATGGCACGTGCTGCGGCAAGAGGGGACTTGAGAGTCATGCAATGGCTCGTACAATCCTATCCAGGATGTTACGTGTCTGTGGCAGTTGAAGAAGCAGCGAAATTTGGACATTTGCAAGTGCTACGATGGCTTAATCGAATCAGCCGCGTTGAGCACACAAGCGACGAAGGAGACGGAAAAGCTGAGCCTTCTATTGAAGTATTTTGGGGCGCAAAGGAGCTGTTCTATGCGGGGCAAAACGGCCACTTGCACGTTGTCGAGTGGCTGCACGAACACATGGATCCTACACCAACCCACATGTTTTTTGTCACGTTGGAGGAAGCTGCGAAGAACGGAGACTTGCATATGGTAAAGTGGCTTTGTAATGTCCGAGGCGAGTGGTCGCCTTATGCGGCCGTGGTAGCAGCTAGCGAAGGACATTTGGACGTTCTCAAGTGGCTGAGAGGCAACATTTTTAGCTCTTTGCCTTCTGCATCAATGGACGATGCAGCTGCCAATGGACACTTTGGAGTGCTACAATGGCTGCAGGTTAATGCGGGGTATGCGACGCCGACAGCCATGGATAAAGCAGCGGGAAATGGACATTTGGACATTGTGAAGTGGCTGCACAAGACTCGGCGAGAAGGATGTACGACTGCGGCAATGGACTTTGCTGCTGCGAATGGCCACGTGGAAATTGTGAAATGGCTTCATGTGGAACGACATGAAGGCTGCACCAAGGAAGCGATGGATGAAGCCGCGGTAAATGGCCATCTTGAGCTTGTAAAGTGGTTGCATGCGAGTCGTAGAGAAGGTTGCTCGAAGCGTGCAATGGATGGAGCGGCTACGAATGGATATTTAGCGGTCGTGGAGTGGCTGCATCGAAATCGCAACGAGGGCTGCACAACAGCAGCGATGGATGGTGCGGCGCGAGCAAACCATCTTAAAGTTGTGCAATGGCTGCATCAAAACCGAAAGGAAGGGTGTACTGTTGCTGCTATGAACCTCGCGGCTCGGAACGGGCATTTGAAGGTCGTTCAGTGGCTCCATGAACATTGTACGATAGGATGCACGAAAGAGGCTATGGACCAAGCTGCAGCCCAAGGTCATTTGCACATGGTCCAGTGGCTTCACAGGCATCGAAAAGAGGGTTGCACCTCCGACGCAATGGATCGTGCTGCTGGTGCAGGCCATCTTGATATCGTACAGTGGCTTCATAAGAATCGAGCAGAGGGCTGTACGACAGCGGCAATGGATAATGCTGCAGGCAAAGGTCATTTAAAGGTTGTACAGTGGCTGAGCGAGAACCGAAGTGAGGGCTGCACAAGCGCTGCGATGGACCAAGCTGCCTTAAACGGCCACTTGGAGGTACTATTGTTTTTGCATAGCGAGCGATCAGAAGGTTGTACGTCCAAAGCGTTTGTGAACGCGACGACGGCAGATGAATTGGAGATTTTACAATGGCTTTTCGAGCATTACCGCAGTCAATTTGGGCATGATCGTCTCCAACTTTTTGCTTTGGGTAAATTTCACACGCTCCAATGGCTCAAGCAGAAGTCAGATCTGGAGGATTTACCCGAGAGTGAGCGCCTCTATGATTGATTGTGTCTACTAGCTGGAATGGAAAACGAAGTATCCTATTTATTTGCCAGGGAATTCTTACCAAGTGACAGAATCAAAAGCTTCTACTGGTGAGAGCGCCACGAGTTTAACATAGATCTGGATTAACGAAGAAATACGTCCGAGCGCGTCTGTATCACAGGAAAATAATGGCGAGGAGCTACGTCTAGGTATCAATACGCAAGAAAGAATCAACAGATAAAGACATTAGGGTGTACAATAATATACTTTTTGCATCTCGAAATCTTGGAACACTTTTCTTGTTTGGAACAAATATCCGATGGAAAAATCCCCTGGCTAATTGGGTGCTGGACGATAATAGTGATTGAGGTCAAATTTGCACAAATATAAAACTAAGCTTACTTTGTGACCCAAATAAATTTTCACAACAGACGTTTTCTTACGATTAGACGACATCTCCCGCCTTAGTGACATTTATGGGAAGCTTAAAATCTGTTATAGGGAGGCGGGACAATAATCTCTATCCTAAGTGAATTTTTCCCATCCCTTCTTTTTCATCCGCCCGAGTCCTGGTATTCAACTGTGATTGGTGGATGACTCTTCGCCTGTCGCGTAGCGAACCCAAAGGGGCTGTATTGCTGATACAAGAGCATCCATCCACTTTTTCCATTTGCACTGCCAGACGCATACGAAGCACAAGAACATCCATGGCGTAGGACAATTGACAACGGTGATGGGACTCCAAGCACAGACTGAGCACACGCCGCAGAAACAGAAGTCACTATGGAGAATGCATTCAAGAGGGCAAGGGCTACACTAGTGGTCCTCTTCTTCAACACGAGATCCAGATAAAGGCGGTAGTCCCCATACGCTCCGATATCTGGAGAATAGTCCGACAACACGGAGAAGACCTTCTTTGACAATTATTGTTCGAGAGCATGATGTCAACTTCTCAGACGCGTCTCATTGCAAAGAAGAGTCTCGTTTTGTCGGAAAGTGTCCGTGTGTGTCCGTCACAGAAAGCACAACACGGACTCGTGGAAGTCTCGAACCTCACCGGATACTCTACGCTCAAAGATCCTTGCAGAGATGCCATCGCTTAAGGGCGCGAGCTACATGAAGCATCTGCAGCGACTGCAGTACATTCAGAGCAACGTGACGTTCCTGCTAAACTTCAGTGCGTAACGATCCTTTCTCAATCAAAAGTTTTTTCGGAAGCGTGTGGCTTGTGTGGCGGTCGATGCCATTGCGAAGCGCATTGCTCCGGCATTGAGCATGACGACGTGCGTAGCGTACACCACTGAAGCAGACGCAATGGCATCAAAGACACGCCTTCAGTCATGTCTGATCGTGTCGATATAATCACGAAAAACGAGATTTCTCTTATCCCATGAGCGCTGCATCAGATCTCACCTTAGTGACGAGAGCCACAGCAGATCTCACGTATCGAGGCCGTAGTGTCTCTCTCTCATCTCAAGTCTTGTTCGCAAGCTTTGACTTATCTGTCCATCTTCTTACTTAATGCTGCATGTACACGTACGTCTTAGACGTCTTCTGATGAGTATTGCACGGTGTTTATATTGAACGTTATCCTAAAGCTTCCCCATGTATTCATTCGACTCTCCCACGTCTTCAAGTCTTTAATCCTCAAACGTGTAGTACTCCCACGGTTCAAACGGGTCTTCCCACTCGTCCATATCGTTGGCCTTGTACTGCTTCATCTCCTCATCGGTCAGCAAACAAGAGTCAAGTGCTGCCCGAATGTTGGCAATTTCATTGTCTTCTTGCGAGAATCGACCGATGAACACAAGTTCTTGGCCACGATCGCCATGTTCACGAGCCATCAACTTTGAGTAGTTGGGCAGCTCCTTCATCGTGCGTGTACGTTCTTCTTCCGGTAAAGCAGCGATCCACATGCCACCATTAGATAGTGTACAGTACAAACCTGCCTGCGACCACGTAGCGTAGTTGTAGGGTCTAGTACCAAGCCAGAAGACGCCCTTACTACGGAGCAAGTTCTTGAACAGTCCATTCTGCTTGCTTTCAAGTCGCTTGGCAATCTCCTCTTTACCCAATGGCTCGCCATCTTCTTGCTCCATTTCCTCATCAGCAGACTCGTCTTGCTCCTCCTCTTCTTCTTCTTCCTCTTCCTCGTGGTCATGAGCGTGCTCATCGTCTTCGTCAGACGGAAATGGAGGCAGCGACGGTGACTCAACGATCACAAACTCGTCCTGAATGATCCCCGTCAATCGTGCAGGATGGAACGGTCGGTCCGCCTTGTACAAGAACGACCCGATGCCGTATTCAACAGTCTCAGGCGTGTGAGGAACCGTCAGTGACTCGAGCCAACCCGTCTGGTTCGAAGCACGCTCAAAGGAGAACAATTTCGTGCCAAGAATTGTCTTGGGATCGATTCGGCCCTTTATCGTGTGCTTGATCTCAGCGTACGAATTGAGCCGACGAAGGACCTTTTCAATGGCCTCAATGTCCTTTGCCGAGACCAAGTCGGTCTTGTTGACCAAGATAATGTCCGCAAACTCAATCTGATCGATGAGAAGGTCCGTGAGTGTGCGTGTGTCGCCCTCTGGCACTTGATTCCGGTTTCCTTCGACTTCCACCAGCATCCGAGGATCGTCAAACACGTGGAAAAAGGTGGCAGCATCAATGACTGTCACGCACGTGTCCAGCAGAGCTATGTCACGTAGCAAGGGCAGCTTTTTGCCATCGCGTACCAAGAGTTCATCAAGCTGAACGGTGCGAATCCCAGCTGCATCGTTTGTGGACAGGGAAGCTGTGACGGCACTCGTGTCGTCACCCGACGAGGCACCAGAGTCGGTGCGAGACCGCTTTGAGTTGCTTGGAGACACCATTGGTTCCGCTTTGAACTCTTCAGCGCCTTCCGGGAGCTCGAACACGAAGGTTTCAGCTACTTGCATGGGCTCACTGATCCCCGAGCTTTCGATGACAATGTAGTCGACTTCGCCCTGTTGAGCGATACGAGCAATTTGCTCGAGTAGATCCACACGTAGGGTGCAACATATACAGCCATTTTCCAGTCGGACAAGCTGCTCCTCACGCTGGAGCACACCAGCGGACGCGACTAGATTCGCGTCAATGTTGAGTTCACCCATGTCATTCACAATCACCGCCACACGCAGAGCGTGGTCCTTGTTCTTGAGAATATGCTGCAGTAGCGTAGTTTTCCCACTGCCAAGAAAGCCCGACAATAACGTCACTGGGATTCGAGCAGCGTCATCTTTCTTGTCCGAAGTGGTTGCGAGCGGCCGCTTGTTAGTCGGAGAGTCAACACCACCAGCCATGATCGAAGTTGCAGAAGACAGGAAGAGTAGATTCAAAAGTGAGCCTTGACACGAGAAGCTCATTAACGACCAGCACGATTTGAGTGGTGGAGGAGAAGAGGGAAGCGGCCAGCGAGACTTGTCCGACGACTTGTCGCCGTCGGCAAAGTAGGAGATACTAAGGACATTCTGGTGGTGTCCGACGACGGCTGGATCCAAATCCTGATGCTGTTCCGATGATCGGGGCTTAGATGGATGCTATCTTGCATCCACACACACACACTGCTGGCCTGGCCGCTCTTCGATGGAGTATCGCCATAGCTTCTTAGATACATCTCATCACGTTGAAACATCTCGAGGTGGGGACATCTCGAGGAGAAAACATCTCACAACGTCGACAAAGTTTCTAATCTCGTTGGATACTCGTCGTAGTGCAATAATGGCGTCATGGACTTGGTCAATGGCCTTGAACTCGACGTCCCGATCATGTTTCAAGGCTTTGAGAGCAAGTAATCTTGTCAAGCAGCACAAGAAGGGAACAAACTCGTGATCGCAATCATGTATACCCCAACGAAGATCGGATGGGACGGAAGTATCTCTCAGCGTGACATTAAATGTCCAGAGTGTGGTGCTTCTAAGAGCGAGCTCTTGAAGCTATCGGAGAGGACGTAGACGCTAGGAGCAAGCGACGGATACAATGCGTCAGCTCTGTGGTTTCAATTAAAGACAGAGAGCGAGAAGAAATCGAACATGAAGCCTTGTGCTTCCTTCTGGACACGTGTCAAACGTCGTCAGTGGGCGAGATCGTGGCCTACATACGCTGTGTACAAAGTCCTTTGTCCATTTACTGCAACAGAGGAAGAGGTCAGCGCCATAGAAGCGCAAAAAGAGAGAAAGAATCATCACTACGCTGGATAGGCTCATCCAAGCCTCGTTAGGTCGTACATCATACAAGTGACTACGCGCGAGTATCGCCACATGGCCAACTTTGTGCAGAAGAAGCAGCACCTCGAGCCATTACAGCGATACTATCGTACGATATCTGACGCGTCTACTGTACACTTGGAGAGCTCCCGTCCGTTCAGAAGTGTACGGCTCGGGTGGATGTCGATGTGATGGCACAGCGTATTGTTCCGACGGTGAGCTCCAAGACGTGCGTGACATACGGAGCTGGAGCACGTGCGAAGATATGCGCTTTATGTGTCGTTGCAAAAACGCGCAAGGGCGATCTCCTCTTCTTTCGATAAAGCTCTTAACGTCGACTTTGCTCTCTAAGGCACCGTTTATCGTACAAGAGCTCTTGAGGTCGATTATCCTCCGAGTCTTTACTTTGAGAAAGTTCTAATCCTTCCAAACTTTACTAGCCACTCATCCTTATGACACTACTGTGCTCGCTCACACTGATGCCCATCACCACCACAAGATAAACAGCCGCGGCTCTCGTTTGTAGACGAGAGGGTTCATCGGCAAGCGAGTTTCCAAGTCTTACTGCTAGGTGCGTGCTACATCATGCACCTCTTCTATTGCCATGACTTTACAAGTCCTTGTCATTTGCTTGCAGGACAAGCGTAAGACAAGCGCACCTTGAGGTGCGTCGTGTCCTGATGCGCAAACGATTGGTGAACGGTGTCTTGTTTCAAGACGCCATCAACCCTCGCACTCGGAGTGTGTGCGTGCGTACGTATCGCTCCGAAACGCAACGTCCTGTGCTTGTCAAGCTACGGTAGCTCGTGCAGTGCGCTATACTTGGCCGAAATAGCAGCTACCTCGGCACAGATGCCCTAGTTTGCTGTTTGCTGTTGCTGGCTTGATGCAACTGTCGGCGCTAGTGCCACAGCCCTGCGAGAGAAGTAGCTCGACATGGGCCATATTCGCGGGCTCGACTGGAAACTGATCCGGATATAGGACTCTGATTCTTGCAGAAGCGACACGTTGAATTACCACTGACGTGCGTCTTGATTGCGCTTTCTTTGTAGACATGTCACGAGCTTACGAGCTTTCGACCAGGCATGTCGCCAGATGAGTTGCACGCCAGGATTTTGCTAGTGTGCGATTTAGGTCAATGATGTTTGTGTGTAGAGTGGCTATCTATCCGTTATCTTGTGGCAAGTGGTCGTGACCACGATGTCTTTCATTGATGTTCTACTGGCTCATTTCTGAACGACGTGACGGAGGAGTATACGCAGCCATTAAAAAAATGCGACTGCGACAGCTACCACTGCGTGCGACATACTGTGTGGTTGACGAGGTCTTTCATGGCAATGAATCTACAGCCGAGCTGTTCATATCCTGTCTCTGTCGTGTTTATATTCGTGACGACACTGAAACTTTGAAGCCTACACAAGTTTACTAAGCATGAATTTTGGTCGTCGGTTTCTGTAAAAACGTGGGCATCAGCAAAAAATTGAACTGTAAAAGCTTTGGTTTAGCCCATCTTTTTTATAAATTATCGTCCCAAATTGGTTGGTTAAACATGCACGAAGAGGCCGAAACAAAGTAGAGTAGAAATGGCAAATTCTTCTGCGTTAGATCCGCTTGTTCAAGCATGCCTGCCTGCCTGCCTGCATGCCTGCATACATGAAAAAGCTAGAGATGTTTATACTGATGACAAATAATTCTTCGTTAGTCTCTTGTTCAAGCAGATCAGTCTGGTCATGTGCAGGAAAGTGCAAGTAGTCTTATATTTTCTCGTATAAGCCTTTCACTCGACAATATTCTCCGTGACGAAGCAAGAGCACCATGAGCATCTTCAAAGTTGTGATACTAAGTTTAGCCCTTCTCCTGGCAGTTGAAGCAGTGGGGCCCTTCAGGTCCCATGACGACGCCGATACACGCAAGTTTGGCGAGGAGAGGGTTCATCCTCCAGACTCGGCTGCCAAGTCAGCGACAGTACTTGTAAATCGATTCAAGTTGTGGTTTTGGCGTCTCACTGGCGAAGTACCTGAGAATTTGTTCTCCAAACTGAAACTCGATCAAGCAACAGCAGGCTTGTTAACCAATCCAAAATTCTCTATTTGGACTGAATTTGTCAAGGCCACCAAAACCAACTACGAAGCAAGTATGATCGGTGTTCTGATGAAGAAATTGCCCGGAACAATTCTTTCTGAGGTGATTGCTGCTGGAATGAAGAATCCGAAGACAGAAAAGATTGCGATGATGTTACAAGAACAGCGATTTCATGTTTTAAAAGAGGAAAACTTCCAACCCGCAGTCGCCTTCACGAATGTCGGAATGTCCGTCAAAGAGAACTTTTTCTCTCATCCGGCTTTCGAGAGGTGGCTACAGTACACTTCTGAGTTCAACTCCGACAAGAGCACTAGAATGGATAATCTTTGCAAAGCGATTGGCACGAAGCCTGTGATCGAGAGGCTTGACGAAGGAATGCGCATCGGATCTACAAAAGAAAAGGCGACTAATCTGTACAACGAGCTGCTGGAAAACTTTGTCGAGAAGGAATATGCTCCCGCTCAGTTTTTGGATGTGGTCGATATTGACAAAAGGAGTTTTCCGACAGTGGATGAGATCTTCGACACCCCAGTATATAAAATGTGGCCCATGTACACGAAACGCTACATCACCAAGTTGTCTGCTACGGGTTCTTTAGAGACTATTCCTTCTGAGCATCAGCTACTAGTTGATGCTCTCAACAAGATCTATGGCAAAGAAGCACTCCGCACTGGATAGTTTTTTCATGCAAGGTTTTATTGGGTGAAAGTCCACGTATAGCAGCACTTTTCCAGCAAAGGCACAGGCGCCACAATAACGTCGTCCACAACCCAGTCTCGGCCACCACGAACAACCCGGCTTAGCAGCATCCCGCGCAGAGATCGGGACGCCACCGACGTCAAACACTTGAGTCTATAGGATGGAAATGGTAGCTACTATAACGTCGTCGATGATTATGCCATTCAAGCCAGTTCAAGACTTTCAGTATGCATATCGGCAAGGCTAGAAATTTTAATAATTGAACATAAGGACCACACCAACGTATTGCAATTTTTTCTTATCTGCTTTGGCTACACTGTATCTCGCTCTTATGCTGGCATCTATCTCGCCTCTACAGATTTAGCGTAGCGGGCGTACCAGCTGTCGTATGGCGACACTTTTAACGAGGGAAGACGTCCTAGTTTTGCATAAGGTTTGTGTTAGCGTTTGTATAGTACGCATAGGGCGCCTCGGTGAAGAAGTTTCGTCGAAATCATGGTCGCCAGTCGCGTCGTTCCACGCCATGTGGCTACGCGTGGTCTGCTGTCGTCTCGACGTTAAGGTCTGTGTTATTCTATGCCAGGCTTTTCTTGTGCACCGCATGGATAACCATATGTAGCGTGCTGCGGTCTCTTGCACGCGGGAAAGAGTGTCTCTTACGGAAGAGCGCAGAACGATTCCTGACCGTCCCCTCCGAATTGCGAGCGTACAGCACCAAAAGTACGTCATTCTCCAATTTTCCCTGTCCATCACAAGGAACAAGAACTGCCTCCCGCCTGTCAGTCCCGGCATCACCTCACCTCACCTCATTTTCTGCAACTTTGAAGCATGGTGTGCGTCTCCTACAAGTCGGTTTTTGCCATGATGGCTGCCATTGCAATGGGCACGACTGAAGCGACAGTCGGTGTGTGCTACGCCCCGTGGCACCACCCTACTGTAACCGAAGATCTGCTCTTAGCCGATATCAAGCTGATGGGACAGTACTTCACTAGCTTCCGTACGTTTGAGGTTCGCATGAACAACCTCAACGTCGTTGATGTCGCCGCGAAAGCCGGTGTCAAGGTCTCGGTCGGAATTCAGATGAAGGATTTGGCGGCTGTTGATCTTGAGATCCAGGCACTGTGTGATGGTTTTAACAGATCGAATACTGCGATTGAAAGTGTGTGGGTTGGCAACGAGAACTTGCAAAACGGTGGTTTTGGTACCATAAGCGCTTCCAAGCTTACCGGGTACATCAATCAGGTGAAGACGTGCACGAATCACAAAGTACCAGTCGGTACCGTACAGCGCATTAACGAGTGGCTTACAGGTGATGTTGATGCGCTCGCCGGTGCTGTTGACTTGATCGGTGTGAACATTTACCCGTTCTTCACTCAGGGTGACCAGCCTGCTGTCGAGAAGCTCCAGGCCCAATGGGACCAGATGACGGACAAACACGGCAGTGAAAAGTTGCAACTCACTGAGACCGGTTGGCCTACTGCTGGTCAATCAAATTTTGGCAACATTCCTTCGATGGAGGGATCGCAGGAGTACTTTGACGACTTTCATGTTTGGGCTCAAGACAAGAAACAGTCCTTCTGGTTTATGATGTTCGACACCACCAAGAGCTACACGGGCCATGACTACGAGATGCACTTTGGTCTTTTCGAGAGTGAGGGCACTCCTAAGCTGACCATTCCTGGCAAAACGGCGAGTCCGCCCTCCCCTAACAGCGACAAGAAACCGACCATTACTTCAAACGAGACAAACCCGCAAAATCCAATCCAGGATATCCCTGACCAAGAGCCACTAACCCCAACATATCTTCTTGGTGAACCGAAAACCTTTATGCCGCCGACTGAGGGAAACCCTGACCAGGGCAACCAGAACAAGCAGACCGGCCAGGGTAACGACGGACAGAAGAAGCAGAATGTCCAGGGTAACGACGACCAGAAGAAGCAGGGTAACGACGGCCAGAACAAGCAGAGTAACGACGGCCAGAACAAGCAGAACGACTCGAACAAGCCTCCTGCTGCGGCGCCAACACCTGCCAACGTCGGTGGTACGCCTGTGTCTCCTCCTGGACCTAACGTCGGTGGTACGCCTGTGTCTCCTCCTGGACCCAACGTGGGTGGTACGCCTGTGTCTCCCCCTGGACCCGTGTCTCCTCCTGGACCCAACGTTCAATCGACCCCTAAAGACTGCGGAGTGTAAGCCTCCGTTGAAACTCCTGCGTACCCACCACTACGCTCCACAGTCATTTACGCTTCGTCTGCATCATCGTGTTGCATAACGTAAGCATACAAGACGTAATGCGTTTGCTTTGGGCGTGATGTAGAATCATGCAGTGAAGATGCATAATGGAAAAATAAAACCCACGTTTGTTCAAATGGGTTCTTTTATTTACAGACGTGACGTTTATTTCGGTATTGACTGAAATGTCTGTTTGACATGAGTCGCAGTCAATTGTGTCCAAGATGCCATCAAGTGCAAGAGTACAAGTCGATCGAAGCTAGAACGACTATCGTTCTCTATACGGTTCAATCTATGTATATTGAATCTGTTGCCAGAGTTTTCTGGGCTCCTCTTTCGCCGTGACATACATCTCGAAGGTGACGACATTTTGCACTCAGTGCCCGTAGTACGATTGACCAACAGCTTTGACTATTTCGTGACAAAGTCGTCCAAGGACTGCTCCATATTGTCGATCGACGGCACGTTACTGCCACAGTTGCCCCGCTGGCATGGCCAGCTGGTCTCTCGGATTTGGAAGTTTTCACTATGAGAAACAGGGCATAGGTTCACGGGTAGACTTTTCCTTAAGTCCCTGCTCGAAACGTAACGGCGTCGTATTCAACAAGAAGTAGACACAGGGAAGTCTGTAGAAGATGGCGCACGATATGACGTAGAAAACTGCAATGCCCCTTGACGATCTAACAAACGTGTTTTACCTGCAAGTGCCTTCTTTACACTAGAATTTTGACCTTTTTAACTAACCGAACAAGCTCTTTTTTAGAGATGATGGGCACTTGTCGTCTTTCACACGTTGGGCTGTTCTACGTCGCGTCTTGCTGTATTTCATCCAATACTTTTTGCGAATGTAGTCAAAAGGTGGTCCGCCGTGATACGCTGGCTTTATGGTTTCAGACCAAGTTGCACATTCACTTGGCGCATTTTCCGAACCACTTTCCTCACCGAAGCGAAATTGTCCGACAAACGTGGAGTGTTTACAATGGCACGGTCCTCGACCATGCAACTGTTTGCTTCCATGGCTGCAATGACCATAAGTGTCGTCAAGGCCGGAGCTCTTCCAACCGGTATCTGCTACGCTCCGTGGCACCACGCCACTGTCAACCACGATGTGATTAGCGCAGACCTGAGCCACATCGCGACTCACTTTTCCAGCATCCGCACATTCCAGACACTTTTCGGCGGTGTGAACGTGATTAATGTCGCGGCAGCTGCGGGAATCAAAGTGGCGGTAGGTGTGCAGCTCACGGATCCAGCACTAATTGATGCCGAAATTCAAGCCGTTTGCGAAGGGTATGGCGCGCATCCGACTGTCATTGAAGCTGTTTATGTTGGTAATGAAAATCTCAAGAATCGAGACTTTGGCACGTATTCAGCTGAACAACTTATCGGCTACATTGCACGCGTGAAAGAGTGTGTTGGTGACACTCCCGTTGGTTCAGTGCAACGAATTAATGAATGGCTGTCATCGGATGGAGCTGCAGCCCTTTCAGCTGCGTGTGATGTCATTGGTGTCAATATTTACCCCTTCTTTACAAAAGGACCACAAAGTGCTGTCGAAAAATTACAGACGCAATGGGAACAAATGGCCGCAAAGTACAATGGCACCAAATTACACGTGACCGAGACGGGATGGCCGTCAGCGGGGGAAAATTACGAGGATAATGCCCCTTCGGTTGTAGGCATGCAGAAATTTCTCGACGACTTTGTGGTTTGGGCCCAGAATGTCCCGCAAAGTTACTGGTTCATGATGTACGACACGACAGTAAGCTACACAGGAGCAGAGTACGAAATGCATTTCGGCATGTTTACCTCAGGTGGGACGCAAAAGGTGGTCATTCCGGGCATGCCATATCAAAGTCAACCGGCGAACCCTGAATACACGTTTGGGCCAGACACTCCAGACAATATGCCTGTTGGTACTGTTGCACCTCCTGAAACATATGCTCCAACTCTAGCTCCGCCTCTCACGCCTCTCACGCCACTCACGCCTCTCACGCCACTCACGCCTCTCACGCCGTCATCTCCTGGCTTCAAGCCCGGTAACGTTTTACCTCCAAACGACCCCCAAAACGCCGCCTATAGTCCAGCCGCTCCCACTCCAGACGTCACCCCATGTTCCACCAAACCAGAAGAAGCGCTACCGCCACCAGCAGCACCATTGCCACCAGCGCCACCAGCAGCACCATTGCCACCAGCGCCACCTGCGCCACCAGCAGCACCATTGCCACCTGCGCCACCAGCGCCACCATTGTCACCAACGCCACTACCGCCACCTGCGGCGCCATTGCCACCAGCGGCCCCAGCGCCACCTCCGCCGGCTTTGCGTAGACTATAACGCATCCTTCATCACAGTGTTGCGTCATATGACAGCGAAGAGTCAACCAATAGATGCGTTTATGGAATCGCTCTACTCTCTCTTCGAAACCGAAAGGTACAATCGCTTTGAGCGTGTCGTGTACATGCAGTAGAGAGTCATTGGAATCTCTCTTAGGCAGATCAATAAGAGTTGGTCACTAACAAGCAAGTTAAAGACTTATTGCACATTCGATTTACATCGTGTTACTCGTAAGATCAATACCTTCTCTACTCGTAAGATCAATACCTTCCCTACTCGTACCGAGCAACGTAGAGCTCGATGTATGACGATTCAATGCACCCTGCTCCAATTGACGTCGACGTTCACGCCAAGCGTATAGGTTTCGTCGACGTTCGGCGGCTGCACTGCTCAAGCCACTGAGTGTGTTGTCATTGATAGAGTGGGAACTGTCGTATTGATGTATTGCCATACGCTTCTTTAGCGTTGTTGAAAACTTTTTCTTACGCTTGGCGAGCTCAATCGGGACCACTTGATAGACTTCCACACATGCGTTGATCTGAGGAATTGTGTGCTCACCTATAGGATCGACTGAGCACGGAATTGCCACGAGATCCGCGTACATGAACAGCCAGTCTGCTATGCGCTTTGTCACTAAAATTTGGCCGCCGTCGCCTAAGTCACCAACCGCATTGGCAATGACTTCTGAAGCGCCCGTGTACGTCATTTTCCCTGTCACGGTGTGTACATCCAAAATGAGCGGACCGTCCGCGTCAACAGCATCGTGAATGCCCATGCGAACACGCAACCCGCAGAAAATTCGGTGATGACCTGAGCGCTGCTTCTTGGTCGCAGGCAGCAAACCATGCAGCTCCTTTGGCCAAGGAGCCTCTAGCAGTTGCATTTGCACATCCATACAGTACTCGACGGCTTCACGTACAGTATGAAATGCCAGCTGAAATGCATCGCCCGCGGTTGTAATCTCATAGCCACGATATTTCATGAGCAACGAGCGGAGAATATTGTCATGAATTTCGGTAGCGCATTGCATAATGAGACCGTCGCCTATGCCCCATAGCGCACTCGATTGCTCGATATCCGTAAACACAAACACAGGATTGACTAGTGGCGGCTCGACAGATTCCATGAGCACTTGCGTGTCTTGTGGCGACAGTAATTCCCCAGGGTGCATCAGTCTCGCTTCAATCTGCGCTTCAATATCGTCCGGCAGACAGCAACGGCATAAGTCTAGCAAGCAAGCTTGGCTACACATGGTCGTAACTGCGAGTGCGAGCCCCGAAACGCAATAGATAGCAGCGCTGGCGCTCATGAAAGCCATCAATTTGAACTCTTGGCCTGGCATGGCATACACGACAACAGACGCTACTTGAAATTGCAATGTGAAGGTGGCGTAGATGGCCCTACAGAGCAAGAGATAGGATCACATTAGCATGACAACAAGCACGTAAGAATCCATTTACGCCGTACATGATCCTTGAAAGACGCTGGTAAATTGGCGACGTCACAAATTGGCCTTGCACGTTCTCGTACTTCCTGCCCACCCACTTAAGTCTTACAATATGAAGCACCATGTAGAGAAAGCTCAAGAACTGTGTCAAGTAGACGGCCAAGAGACAACGTTGGGTGTAGCTGGTGTATCCTCTTCTTACAGCAGCAAGCACAGTCTCCACGACCACAAAGACTGCCACAATGAGCCAGACTCGTCTTATATACCATCGAATCTGCGCTCTCTCCTTATCCGCACCTCGATCCATCGATCGCGTTGCAATCAGTCCAAGCTCGTATACTAATGGGAATGTCCATACAGCGACGGCAAAAAGTGCTGAGTCTCCCATAACTAGCAGTACAGTGACGAGAGCATCATGTGAGACTTTAAAGTGGAGAACAGCAAAGATCCCGAGTTCACTATATCGTTCTGCTAGTAGTTGAGTAGCAGCGGCATTCGTCGTTGACTTTAATGGATTAATGATCCCCACGATCATGTACACAACGCGACTAAAGCTAAAGGCGAAGTAGCACGTGAAGAAGATGAAGAAGAGCCAACGGACACTTGAAACCTGCAAGTCCCACGATCGTCGAAGACTAAAGCTGGTAATACCTGTAGCTGCACAGGACAAACCAATGGTGACGGTAGCTACTGACGTCCACACCATTCTTTCACCAAGCAAGAGGTAAACGTGAAACAATGCCCACCCACACCTCTTTGTATGTATGTGTCCGTCGGAGTATTATTGGCATTTTTATCAAAAAGTAAAGAAGGTTTCTTATTTGGTCCAATTGTGGCGGCATTACGGTAATGCTGCGCTGTACCCATAGCTCGAGGCTTTCTCGTCTCCTCGATTGTTGACTGCGGGGCCCTGCCCCATTGTCTCACTCTTGAGCAGCTTTAGGATCTTAATGGCCACGTTTCTATATCGTCGTGTGCGGTGCAAGCACTCCGTGGCTCTTGCTACAGTACTTTGGCAGCATTGTGCCGTCTTCACAAAGTAGCAACACGTTTAGTAATGCTGCAAACTCGTTCATCGTCACGCGGTTCAATAATGTTCCTTACAGATGGCAGACCATACTTGCCACCATCATCATGTGTTATCATTGATACCATCTGTGATGTCATCCGACTTTACCCGACATGTCCGACACAAAGCGCGAGAGTGCGGTATTGAGCTCTCAACGCTCTATTTTATTTCCTCCTGAAACAAAACGTCACCTCTAGTCGATGCAATAACAACCAGCCGTGGGATTCTCAAGCACATCTTTGAATGTGACGGAGTGTACGATCACTTGAAGCGGCTCAAGAGAAGGGGGAAACACGATCAGTGGTCATTTGCGACGTGAACATAATATCCAGATCTATCTGAATGGATGCTTTCTCATCTCCACGATTTTTCTATCTACATTCCATACACCTAGCAAATTGACCATGTTGATGGCGGCGTCCAAGTCTTGGTCCCGTTACTTGGAGATACACTCTGCGTGGGCACATCGCAGCACTCTGAAGTAAAGCTTCTCTTCAGACTGGATCTCAGCTCGGTTGCGTGGTAGCACAACGTCTTTACGCTTTCTCCGCTTCGGTAGCTTCGTGTCAAATGTGAAGATGGCGGTCGAAAAGCGTATGACGACACTACAAGCAGAGCTTGCTCGTCATGAACTCGTCCATGGCCACCACCATCGCGCCTTTTCCGCAACGCTTCAGCCATCTCTTTTACCGAACTGGCCACGTGTCCTTTGATGCCATCGCGCTTACTCCAGTTCCCGTACGTCTCGCACGTCGTCATGCTCACCGTCGGAACAATGCGCTTCACGATCACATCAACCGCCACACGAGCCAAGCGCTGCCGAAAGAGCTTTTAGTTGAGAAAACGGCCGCTCTGCGCTGAAGTTCAGCAAGAACGTCACGTTGCTTTGGAAATACTGCAGTCGCTGCAGATGCTTCACATAGCTCGCGGTTTCGACGTCACTTTACTGCGTGCTCCCTTCCGATGCTTAGGTTGCGGGGATCGGCCAGGCAGTCCTCATCAATGTTGGTGTGGATGAAAGGCCTCTCTCAATGCAGTACACAGCGACTGCATCGTCCGATGACAACGTCTGGCACGTATCCAGGAGGCACCAATGGACACTCGACAAACTTCTTGTCCGTCCTCTTCTCGCCCTCCGTCTGTAAACAATACAGCAAAAGTGATCCACCGTATCCGCTACTCGCTACTTGATTGGCAAAAAGACGACTAGCATGCTAGTACTTCTTTTCCACTATCATCTCCACGAACTCGCTCTTCTTGGCACCAGCATGGTCTCAAACTTAAAAGCGTCACTTCGCTTGTTCTCCCGGATGACTTCAACAACAGTGATACGCCAGGAAGACTCCAGTTGAAGCCCTCGACTTGCTTCTTGATACGACATGAGAAACCATACAGTGTAGTCGCATTGAGCTTCATGTACGCTCTCGTGCAAGTCATGGACACAAGAAACAGTGAGAGTGTCCGAATCTCTTCTCGTTCGATACTTCCGTCATCCTCCTCTCGACCTCGCTCTGGAACTTTCACAGAAGTCGAGCGTAGAAAGCTAGACCATTCTCTTGAATGCAGCCTGGCCACAGAATCCACTGCGCGCTCCAGTCCGAGTCAATCATCTGGCCTGAGAATGCCTCGTATCTGCTGCGCTTCCGTTACATCCGTCTTGTTGGTGGACGCGTGGTCGTATTCACGAGGTTTTCTTTCTCCTTCTTTTGCTTCTTGGCGAGACCGCTACAAGCCCGCGAAATGTGATCAGCACGTAGAGTTGGAGGCGTCTCTCGAAGCTCTCACAAATCGCCACACCAGCGGTGACCACCATCAGCTCAGAGTATCCGGTGAGATCTGAGACTTCCACGAGTCCGTGTTGTGCTCTCTGTGACTGACACACATGGACACTTTCCCACAAAACGAGACTTTTCTTTGCAATGAGACGCATCTGAGAAGTTGACATCACGCACGAACAATAGCGGTCAAAGAAGGTCTTCTCAGTGTTGTCGGGCAGAAGCATACTGTTCTCCAGATATCGGAACTAACCAGATGGCAGGCCTCCATCTGGATCTGTTTCAGCACATAAGCGCTGCGTTGGATCTCTTGTTGAAGAAGAAGGTCATGGCAGATGGTGTTCAAGCGACACGTGACGGTAGAGTAGCCCTTTGCCCTCTTGAAAGCGTCCTTCGAGATAATGCCAGCAGACTTTTGTCTTTGCAGCTTGCGCTCAGTCTGTGCTTGGAGCCTCATTACCGTTGTCAATTGTATTGCGCCATGGATGTTCTTGTGCTTCGTAGGCGTCTGGCGGTGCAAATGGAAAAGTGGATGGATGCTCATGTATTAGTCCTTTGGGTTCGCCACGCGACAGGCTAAGAGCCATCCACCAATCACAGTCGAAGTGCTAGAGACGGTAGATGGAGAAAATCGTGAATACGAGGAAATATCCTGGATATATTTATTGTAGGTGACATTTTCACTGCTCCCTATGACGTTGGAATTTCAATTCTTAGATTACATGCTTGATGTACGCGCGCAACTTGAGCGCGTGTTGAATGTGGGGCTCTCTCACTGCAAGCAAGTGCTTGGTGCGATGTTGAGTGCTCCCGACTTCCTTGTCTTAGCTGCCGATGACGTTCGCGCAACGCGTGGAGATTGCGACGACGTTCAGCTGCCATGCTGCTCATGCGTGGAGATATATCGTCAACAAGGGAGCAAGAGTACAAGTCAGTCGCAACACTGCCGAGAGTAGAACGTCTCTTGAGCGTTGAGGTGAATGTCGTCGCAAACTTCTTTTTGCGCTTTGACAGCTCCGTTGGAAGGATTTGGAAAACTTCCACCTTTGCATGGATCTGAGGCACGGTGTAGTCCCCCACACGATCAACTGAACACGGAATCGCAATGAGATCTGCGTACGTGTTGACCCAATCAGCTACGCGTGTCGTTGCAAGGATCTGACCGCCATCGGCCAAGTCTCCTATTTCGTTTGCAATCACCTCGGACGCGCCAGTGTAAGTCATTCTTCCAGTCACAGCATGGACATCCAAAACTAACGTGCCATCCGAATTTACTGCATCATGGATACCCATGCGCACACGTAGTCCACGGAAAATTAAATGACGACCTACGCGCTGCTTTTTCGTGGCTGGTAGTAGTTGATGCATTTCCTTTGGCCAGGCAGCATTCAGCAACTGCAGTTGGACATCTACACTGTACTCGACGGCCTCACGGATAGTGTGAAACGCAAGCTGAAATGCGTCGCCTGCCGTCGTGATCTCGTAGCCGCGGTACTTCATCAACAATGACCGGAGGATGTTATCGTGAATTTCAGTGGCTCGCTGCATAAGAAGTCCATCGCCAATACCCCATAAGGTACTCGATTCCTGAATGTCTGTGAAGACGAAGACTGGATTTACTAATGGCGGTTCGGCCGATTCAACCAAGACTTGAGTGTCTCGAGGTGATAGCAAGTGTCCGGGTTGCATGATATTGGCCTCAAAGTGAGCTTCGACATCTTCGGGCATACAACAGCGACACATTTCAAGTATACACGCTTGACTGCACATGGTTGTGATGGCCAACGCAAGTCCCGAAATATTGTAAAGGATGGTGCTAACACTTGTGTAATTGCTAAGCACGTCTCTGTCGTTGGGCCTTGCGTACGAAATGACAGACGCGAGTTGGTACTGCAGCGAAAAAAACGCGTAGATGACCCTGCAGAGCGTATCGAACACACAAATGCACACAGTCCTGTCAGATCATTGGCAACAAACACGTCCAAGTCGCAAAATCGTACAAAATTCTCGAGATTCTCTGGTAAACTGGCGAGGTAACGAGTTGACCCTGGACATTCTCGTATTTCCTGCCGCCAAATTTCAGTCTCAAGATGACAAAAAGCATGTACAGGAAGCTGACAAACATGGTGAAGTACACTGTCAATTGAAAAGCCTGTGTCGATCTTGTATATCCTCCTGCACAAGCTGCTAACGAAGTTTCGGCAATGAAAAATCCTGCGATAATGGGGGAGACGCTACACATGTACCATCGAATTTGCTCTTTCTCCTTTTCACTGCCTCGGTCCATTGTTTTGGTCGCAATAAGGCCGAGCTCATAAATCAATGGGAACGTCCATGCCGCGACAGAGAAGTGAATCGAGTCTCCAATAACGAGAAATGCCGCCACGATAGGGTCATAGGATACGCGCAAATACAGTGGTGCGAAAGTCACAGGCCCCAAGTGGTTGCCAACTAGAAAAGTGTCACTAACTCCGTCATACGTGGCTTTGGTGCGCACTGAGACCATGTAAGCGACTCGAGCAGCACTATAGAGACAGAAAGACGCAAAGAAGATGAAGAAAAGCCAGCGCACACACGAGACCTGCAAGTCCCAATGCCGTCGAAGACTATAGCTCGTAACGCCTGTAGCAATGCAAGACAAACCCATGCTCGTCATGGCCAACGTTGTCCAGACCATGGCACTTGTGATGTTCCAGGTAACGGGAGTGATTGCGACTACATAACCCTACTCTCGGTAGGGTCGTAGGTTTCACCGTCCGCCTTGTTTCTGTAGCCTCCAATTCATCATGGTCCAATAATGCGCAATGCGCACTGAATGTAATCGCAGAAGAGCGTCCCATGACGCTCTTTTCGCGAAGAAAAATCCTGGGACGGCACGCGCTCTTCGTGCTGTGCACAAACCGGCGAAAGTGGCTGGTGGCACTGCGAGCAGAGCTTGCTCATGTGAGCTCGTTTATGGAAACCACGTCGTCGTACGCATCTGCAACTCGTATTTTCAACCTCTTGATCAGACTTGACGCATATCCTTTGATCTGCTCCAGTCTCCGTACGTCATGCACATCTTCTAATTCCCCATGGGAAAAATTCACTGCTATCCCACATAACTTCTGATAGAACTTTCATTTGAGGAACAGCCGGTCCCCCTGCAGCAGGAATCTGGTGTGGCTCCAGAAGTATTGCAACCGCTTCAGAAACGTCGAGACGCTGATGGTCTCTAATGACAGCTTCACCGCTACACTCTTAGTGCCGTTTATTCGGACCCTCGTCCAGCTATGTGATGGCATTCGCGCCTAGTCACTTGCACGGTATCGCGGTCACCACGACACTGACAAGACTTGGGCCAGTGCTGGTAAACCCGCTTCCTTTTCGCTTCGATCCACGCAATTGACGACGACGGCGCGGCCTATGTCTCCACCTCTTTCGCTGGGGACAAAGGACTTGTCTTACAGCAGCACACATCGCCCGTATCTCGTCAATGACGACATTAAATGCGCATCCAGGAGGAAGCACACGGCTCTCGAGAGGCTTCGCGCTCGATCACGTTTCGCTCCTTCTCTTGGGTTGGAAATGCACAATTGATGTGCTGCAATCGTCGCTCGCTACTGGGCTTACAACGACGAGACTAGCATGCTCGTAAAACCACATTGGACATCTGGTTTCAGGCTGAGAAATACTAAAGACATGGTGCATCACTGTTTGTCGTTTCTCCTGAAATGACTTCATCGATAGCGGGAACGCCCTGATCTCTTCTCGTTCGACACGTTTTGCATTCTTTTCTCAACTGCGTTCTGGAACTACCAATCGAGCGTAAAGCGCCGTCCCAATGTCCTGAGTATGGTTTGGCCACGGCATCAACTGCTCGCTACCACTCGGCCTCACACTTGCAGCACTTTTTCGTCACGTCCGTCTCGTCAGTACTATAGCACACAGGCATGATTTCTTCCACGCGGATTCTCATCTCCATCGGTTCCTTCTTGGGAAGATCGCTTGCTACCAAGACAGAGTCCATGTCGTGCCCAGCGAGTACTCAGCGGCGGCAACGATCGTGTGATATTTTCTTAAATATACGAACGTTTAGGCGCTATCGGATCAATATCTGCATGGTGCTCTGCACCAATCATCAAGTTTAGCCGTTTAAACGAATGTTATTTGTTTCATTGACTATTACTTTTTAAGCACATAATAGAGCAATTGAGATGATTTTATGAGTCATGGCAAATTTCAATTATTTTGCAATTTGATTTCATCTCGGTATCAAATATACGTATGGTCTATATATTCATGCCTAATAATGCGGCATCTTGTGTAGTAGCTGACATATTTGTACCGAATGTTTATTAAAATGAGCACATGTACTATCTGAAAGCAGGTACAATGTCATCTCTTCCAATATGCATGTCTACCCGTGTGGACACTTTCTCATCTTCGCGGATTTTGAATATACCGTCTGAAGGGTTGTGTCAGATTGACCATGTTGACGACGGCGTTCACGTCTCGTTTCTTGTACTTAGCGATGCACTATGCGTAGTTGCAGCATTTCTAGTATTATCAAAGCAACGTGACGTTCTTGCTGAACTTCAGCGTGGAGCGGCTGTTTCGCCAGCGGAAGTTTTTCCGGCAGCGCTTGGCTCGTGTGGCGGTTGATGCGATCGTGAAGCGCATTGTTCCGACTGTGAGCATGACGACGTGCGTGGCGTACGGGAACTGGAACAGGCGCGATGGCATCGAAGGACATGTGCCCAGTTCGGTAAAAATGATGGCTGAGGCGTTGTGGAAGGGCGCGACGGTGGTGGTCATGGACGAGTTCATGACAAGCAAGCTGTGCTTGTAGTGCCACCAGACGCCATTGATTGTTTAATACCTACATCTACGCACACCAGGAAGCAGAAGAAGAAGAGGAGCAAGATTGTAGCGGTGATGGCAGTGGAGTGGCTGAGGATATCGTACAACAACTCTGCAGATGCTTCATGTAGCTCGCGGTCTTGAACGACGGCACCTCTGCAAGGGTTTTCTCATACTCAGGGCGCTGTTTCTTCAAGTCCTCGTTCCTAGCAGTAAATCGCTTGAAGCCAGCCATGTGACGGTACTCCTTCGAAGTCACTTGCACGATATCGCGCTCCCTTCGTACTTCTCCTCCACTGTCATCTCCTCGAACTCGCTTTTCCTGGCATCACTCCTTTGACGTATGATCTCAAACTGATAGACATCAAAGGTGTGGCAGTCCACCGATTGTCCTGAAACGACTTCACCGACAGCAATACGCCAAGTTGAAGCCCGCAATTTGCTTCTTCATACGCGCGTAGAAACCATACTGTAGTCGCATCGAGCTTGATGTGCGCTCTCGTGTACGTCGTGGACATAGCAAAGGAGCTCCATCTTTGTCGTCAATCGTCTTGCGCCGAAGTCTTGATACATGTCTGGCGGTGTTGATGGAAGAGTAGGTTAAGTGTTCATAGCCCTCACAGTTCAATGACTTCCCCTTCGAGAACACTCGCTACCGGTATTGTTCTACTTGAGTTTTGTATGTCAGCTTAGAACGAACCGAGATATATTCTGCTCTCCCACTACTTTGCGAACAAGTTCAAGGATAAAGGGACGACGTTGAGTATGGACTGTCATACAAAAGGCAGCATCGGTATATAGATTATGGTTTGACAAATCGCTGCATTGTTTATAGTAATAAGTTAGTTCAACTACATGCTCGTGGCACGGGTGTAGAACGAGCCGTGGTCCATTCGCAGGAACGATCTTTGCACACGACCAAAGCGACTTAGTCCGCCTTGTACTGGTGCGAGGTCCGGAGGTGGCATTAATGCCTGTGGCCGAGACATTCTTCGTCGCTGCTCTGGAATTGGAATTGACGCACCGTTGCTTGAGAGCCGCGAACGGTTGCTTGATGCTACCGAATACAATGATGAAGTAGTGGTAGCACGCCGCTTCTTAAGCGTCGAGGAAAACATTTTCTTGCGACCGCTGAGCACCTCAGGCAACACTTGATACACCTCTAGCTTTGCCTTGATCTGTGGGATCGAGTACTCGCCCACTCTATCGACAATGAAGTCGATCGCCACTAAATCTTCGTACATTACTAGCCAGTCAGCCACGCGCTTGGTCACGAGAATTTGCCCACCATCACCCAAGTCACCAATCTCATTCGCAATGACTTCGGATGCACCAGTGTAGATCATCTTGCCTGTCACAGCGTGTACATCCAGGATCAAAGCACCATCAGCGTCCACTGCATCGTGAATTCCCATGCGCACACGCAAACCTCCAAATATGAGGCGATGGCCTACGCGTTGTCTCCTTGTCACGGGCAGCATACCGTGGAGCTCTTTGGGCCAATTGGCGACTAGCAACTGGAGCTGAACGTCGAGGCAATACTCTACAGCTTCACGAACAGTGTGAAACGCAAGTTGAAAGGCATCACCCGCCGTCGTAATTTCATACCCTCGATACTTCATTAGCGACGCACGGAGGATATTGTCATGGATCTCTGTTGCCCGCTGCATCACGAGTCCATCACCCATAGCCCAGAGGGCGCTAGATGACTCGATATCAGTAAAGACAAACACTGGATTGACTAGAGGTGGCTCCGCCGACTCCATGAGCACCTGTGTGTCTCTCGGAGACAAAAGATCACCTCCCTGCATAAACCGTGTCTGCACTTGAGCTTCAATGTGGTCTGGTAGACATGGTCGACACATATTGAGCACGCACGCTTGACTACACATGGTCGTTACCGCAAGCGCCATCCCCGAAAGATGGTAGATAAGCAAACTGACGCTGATGAAGTCCAGCAACTTGTCTGCATTACCCGTCGAGGCATACATGACTACGGAAGCCAACTGGAACTGCAGTGAAAACAATCCATAGACGATCATGATCCGCTTGAGTCTCTGGTACACTGGAGACGTGACAAACTGTCCTTGGACATTTTCATACTTCCTGCCTCCAATTTTAAGCCTGATGATGAGCCAAAACATGTAGAGAAAGCTGAAAAACTGCACAAAGTACACCACTACGAGACAGCGTTGAGTGTACTGCGTGTAGCCCTGGTGCACAATCGCGAGCGCCATCTCGACCCCTGCAAAAATCAGCATGAGGCCATGCCCCGTCCACGCGTAGAGCTTAATCTGCTTCTTTTCCTTCCCGGCCCCTCGATCCATGGACTTGGCTGCAATGTTGGAGAGCTCAAACGTTAAAGGAAACATCCATAATGCCACAGCGAAGAGCGCAGCGTCTCCAAAGCAGAGCAAGGCCGTAGCAAAAGCGTCGTGCGTTTCCTCTAGTTGCAAGACAGTGTAGAGTCCCATACTACTGTATCGACTGTAGATTACTTCTTGCTCGTTTGAAGAAGATGAGGAATAGTCTGAAGTCGATGTGTCGATGGGATAGAAACTCACCCAGAGCAAATACAAGACGCGCGTACTGCTCCAAAGCCACAGATATAAGAAGAAGTAGAAGAAGAGCCATCGAACGCTTGATACCTGTAGGTCCCAGCTGCGCCGCATACTAATCATGGTCATACCGGTCGAGAGACTGGAAAGCGCCATGCTGGCGACGGCTAGGGCCGTCCACATCATGGCCACGCCGTGGAGAGGACGATAAAACTTGGTCGGAAGGTCTGGACGAGTCTTGGGATGAAGTACGAGGCGGAGGGGGTTAAGGAGAGACGCAAATTGAGGAGATTGGAGCGCGTCTCGAGCAGTACTTCTGCTCGTGTTGGATGGGATTTCGTAAAACACACTAAGAGTTACGTTCAGTGCTACGGCTGGTTTTGACGTATTGACGACTGTATTGATATGATTGCAAGGAAAAAAACAGGGGGAAGTCGGGGAAAAGGAAATATCGTTTAGCAACACATATGGTTGACACTGTGAGCTGAGGTTGTACCGTTGTGACCAATACCGCGAGAGCCATCAGACTCGGTGTAGGCGTTTAGCAAGAGTACACGTATCCGGTATTGTTCGTGTGAAAAGCCCAGTGATGTGCCTAATGTGTTCGTTAAAGTTACCAGCACTAAGCATGTGTATACACTTGATACTTCGAGAGACCCAAGGACAAAAACGTCCGGAAGTCATTCGAAGACGCTGTGATCCACACAAGCGTTGCATGATGATTTCCCACTAGCACTCGACTATCACGCAATTCTGGACTCTTTGATGTTTTCTGGCACGTGCTGCAAGCCATTGATTGACCCCTTTGCTTCGGAGCAACAAGTGACAACACTGCAGCATTTGTCGTGTCGTGAAAGATCATTCTTTGTCGAAACCCTAGGCCCTAGGCTAGGCAATTTGGGTACGTATCCACACATTTTTCTCAAGGAAGCCTTCATGAGAAAAAAAAAAGTGTGGATACGTACTCAAATGGGCTACTTAAAGTTTCGCAGCTGCAGCATATTGATGGCTGCATTCACGTGCACCACTGCTACGCTGGGCTAAACCTCATGAGCGTCATAATGACTGCCAAGTGATTACGTGCCACGACTGAATCTAAGTGGGGAACGAAAACTAGAAGAAACGGCACTCTAGAGTACCCAATAAAGCAGTACACTGACGTCGTCTTTTAAGATCGTGAGCTACAAGGTGTTTCTGGAGCAGTGTGGAGATCTTGCTGCAGCTCGGTGCGGATCGACTGTTTGTAGAAGCGCATGGTTTACGTGGTGATCAATGCGACGGCAAAGCGCATTGTTCTGATGGTAAATTAGATGGCGTGCGGAGACTGAAGCAGGTGCGAAGGCATCAAAGGACACGCGCCAAGTCCGGTCAAAGGGCCAAAACAGGCAATGCAAAAGCAAGCGACGATAGTTTCCATGGACGAGCAAGTTCTGTTGGCAGTGCCGCCGCATGCTTTCATTGGTTTCTGCTCTGTGAAGCTGCGAAGAAGAGAAAGCGCCAGGGTATGGTGCTATACCAGAATACTGTACTATGAGACACCAATGGATCAAAGATATGATATTATCTTGTTTGCTGCCAATCGATCTCTGAAAGAACAGGACGATGTGAAGACGAGTAGAATTGCCATGTGCCTGTCGCCTTATGAATCGTGTCCCACAGGACCTTTGTAGTTGACTTTAGCCCATGAAGTCTTATACTGATTCATGTTGTCGTCGATGAAGTTCTGCCAGTTTTCCATCACTACTCCAGAGTCATAGCTCTCCAACTTCTCACGAGCCAACTCGGGGCTGTCGCCATCTTTGAGGCATTTCATCAACAGTTGTTCTACTTCTGCCTTGACAAATTTCTCGAACAACCAATAGTTCTGGCCCGACTTAGGATCTAAAATAGGAATAGTGAGCATAAGTTGGAGCCTTTTCGCGGTTAAATTGCGTTCCAGAAACTCTTTCACACGTTTCGCCAGCTCTTCTTCATTCAGCTGCGAATCTCCAGACAGAAAGACTTTCGAAATGTCCTCCAACACTGGAAGTGTCGTCCAGTCTTTCTCGTACTGCTTCATGTTGGCGTTGACGATTTTCTGCAAGTCTTTCACCGCTACTCCAGTGAAATAGCTCTTCAACTTCTCACGAGCCAGCTCGGGTGTGTAGCCATCTTTGAAGTATTTCACCAATTGTTGTTTTACTTCCGCCTTGACAAACATCTCCAACACCCAATAGTTCTGGCTCGACTCAGGATTATCGGCGGGAATCATGAGCAAATCTTGGACCTTTTTCGACTTTATGCCCTTGTCCACAAACCCTTTCGCACGTTCCAGCAACTCTTCTTCAGTATGTTGCCTCCTTGGATCCAGAAAGACATTGGGAATCTCTTCAAGTGTCTTCCATTCTTTCTTGTACTGCTCCAGGTTGTCGTTGATGATTTTCTGCCAGCTTTTCGTCGCTACTCCGGTGAAATAGCTCTCCAACTCTTTACGAGCTAGCTCTGGACTATAAAGATCTTTAAAATACTGTGCCAACAGTTTTTTTGCTTCCGCCTTGACAAATCTCTTCAACACCCAATAGTTCTGGCTCGACTCAGGATTATCGGCGGGAATCTTGAGCAAATCTTGGAGCTTTTTCGAGTTTATGTCGTGGCCCAAAATCTCTTTCGCACGTTTCAGCAACTTTTCGTCATCCTGTGGCCCGTTTAGATTCCAAAAGGCATCACGAATCTTTTCAAGTGTCTTCCAGTCTTCCTCGTACTGCTTCATGTTGTCGTCGACGATTTTCTGTAAGTCTTTCACCGCTACTCCGGTGTCATAGCTCTTCAACTTCTCACGAGCCAGCTTGGGTGTGTAGCCATCTTTGAAGTATTTCACCAATTGTTGTTTTACTTCCGCCTTGACAAACATCTTCAACACCCAATAGTTCTGGCTCGACTCAGGATTATCGGCGGGAATCATGAGCGAATCTTGGACCTGTTTCCAAGTCTTTCCCGAAAGCGCTTGCATATGTCCTGTCCATGCTTTTTCGCGAGAAGCTGCCGCCCTCTCGATGTATTCTCGAAAGTACTTCATCTGGTTTTGTGAAAGTTGTTCGAATTTAGGCGCCAGCCTTTCGAATACTGTGACTTTAGGTAAGTCAAGCAAAAGCAAACCATCAATGTCGCCTATTAACTCGCTTAGAAGCGGTTGTCTCTCTTCAGTAGCATCTGGAGTGGTGATGTCAGCAGCCCGTAGTCGCAGCTTGCCATGCTGGATAGCACCGGTAGTAGGTGATACCGACGAAGGATTAGCTAGTATCAGCTTGTTTTCCTTGTTAAAGTCAGCACCTTCAGCAGAGACATCATGGCTCGCTGCAATAGCGACTGCAGCCGCTACGAGAAGAGCGGCGCCACTCAGGGGATGCATTCGTCTTGGAGGAAGTGAGGGAAGCAGGTCAGATTTGAATGTAAACTGATCGGATTCTATAATTGTGAATCAGGATTGTGAATCAAATGAAAGTACCTGACTAGCTTTTCGGAACGAACTTAAGAGTGATACCTTTTTGGATAGTATGAGACAGAAAGACAGAGCAATATAGTAAGGATGGGCGACATTCAGATAATATTAGCTCGCAAAGACTCTTTTTTTCCTTTTTAGGGCAAAAACTTGTATATTGGCGATGGTCACATACAAACAAATAGCTTTGCGAGGCGCATCGTTTCCTACCCATAAAGTCAGGCTTTGCTTCCTTTTCACGAGTCAAATATGGGTATCGTACTATTATTACGGAACGGAGTAGTAATATACTAGGCCCGTTTGTCCGCAGCAAGAGAGACGGAAGAAGAGGAAGGACCGCTCCGCCGATCCCCGTAACATAAGCGTCACAACGAGTGCAATATCATGCAAGCGACGTCGAAGGAGTACCGCCACATGGCTAATTTGTGCGGTTTGAAGAAACGGCACCCTGAGTACGAGTACGAGTACGAGAAGACCCATGCAGAGATGCCGTCGTTCAAGACTGCGAGTTGCACAGAGTACGTGGAGCGTCTGTAGCACTTCCAGAGCAGCGTGACGTTCTTGCTGAACTTCAGCGCGGAGCGGTCGTTTCTCAAGTAAAAGCTCTTTTGGCAGCACTTGGCTCGTGTGGCGGTCGATGCGATCGCGAAGCGCATTGTTCCGACGGTGAGCATGACGACGTGCGTGGCGTACGGGAACTGAGGCAGGTGCGATGGCATCAAAGGACATGCGCCAAGTCCAGTCAAAGGGTTTGGCCGAGACGCTGCGGAAAGGCGCAACGGTGGTGTTTATGAACGAGTAAGCTCTGCTCGCAGTGCCACCAGCCATTTTCGTCTGTGAAATGTTCTGTTCCTGCGTAAGGCACGAAGTAGCAAAAGAGGAGGACGCGCAAGGGTATGGCGGTGGTGGATGGGGATTTTCACAGCTTAGAAAATACTGCGACGACACAGAATGCAGCCGTAAGTGTTGGGACCGTGACGTGTACGTGGCCATGCTGGCGCTGCTCAAGAGCAAGCTGTGCGGGGAGAAGTGGATGGCCACGTTTTGAAGGACGGACGCGTAAAGTAGATACACGAAAGGAACAAAAGCGGTCACGAGAAAGTGTCTACCAAGGAACAAACCTGCAAGCAGGCAATTTTGGATTGTCAAGACAGTGCACACTGTCGATAGCATTATTGTGTCGACTTGTGCTTGAGCATATTGCGATGCTCAGTGTCTTCGATGCCTTTAAGTAGGTCGCGACTCCGAATAAGTACTCTGTCTCATGGCAAATACCACTCTTTTGCCCTTTCTCGAAGCAATCGAGGCTAGGGCTAAACATGAAAAATCCAGAGAGAAATAAATGGTGATCGGTCCAAAGACCGCAGTCTAAGGATATTGAGCAACGGAGCGAGTCTTTAGGGCAGTCGTTGCAATGACGACACGCCACAGACAAACACGGGACAAGACTGCAGGCAATAGCAACGAGCCAAAGACTCTTGGTGTGAACAAGAACAAGAACTGGAGAGTCAGTTATTTGCGTGCACTCAACATCTTTACGCCGGACTTGGCCATGTCCATACGTGGACGGCGTGTCTCCTCCAGTAGAGCAGACACGCGACGTGCCGCATTCCAACCGACGTCTAGTAAACATACTGAGACAACAATGAGTCGGCGACGCAAAGCTACAGTGACGGACGAGGCGATGCGTCGACCTTCAAGTCGGAATAGTAGCACAGGACGGTTTGCTGCCTCAAAGTCACCATTGGTCAAGCAATTTAGTAAGAGGTCAGGGTCGTCGTCTAGGAGCAGGTCGCATTCCGATGATAGCATGTCAAGATACGCAATCGGATCACGCTCACGTCTCGCTCGAGCGCGGAGACTTGCGCCTTGGAGCGATCTTGTTCTAGTGGATCCAGTGTCCGTGCCGATTGAGATCCCGACAGGCACTTCAACAACACTTCGATCGACGATTTCATCACGAGCTGGTAAGTTCTCGGATATGGATTCAAGATCACGGTGGCGGCTTGATAGCACTAACGACTTTCAGACTTCGAATGCTAACCAGCTGCTATCGTGGGAAGACCCGTCCATGATGCTTGGACGTGGCATTTGTTCCGTAGAGAGCGAGAAGCGAAACAAAACAAGTATCGGATATCACATGAGCGCAAAATATGCCTCTCCGATGACTGGCGGTCGGTCGAGAAGATCGTCATGTCCGGACGGCATCGCTGAAGTGTGAGGACTTTGAAGACATGAACGTGTTAACAAATTCAGAAGATGACAACGAGGAGATATTTACGATGGAATTTGGCAGCAACTCCAGCGCTGGTGGAAACGTAGCTACGGTCAAGCGAAGGAGCGACTGTAGGCTGCGCACGGACCCGGGACGGCGCCGGTTGAGTGGTTTGAACGAGTCCATCGATGACAAAGAGAGCGGCAAGGTGACGACGCTCTCCGCTTCGTTCGTACCGCCACACCAGCTGGTAAAGCGTACGTTTCGCTTGGATTGCACAAGTGACGTGCACTCGATTAGTGAATCCTTCATCCTTGACACGTAACAATAGCAAAGATTACCAGAATGAAAGTTATGCAATCTTCCGGTGTTTCAGGTCTCACCTGCGTCGCACACTTCTGCAACACCTGATTCAACCCCTTGACCGGACTCGGCCCGTGACCTTTGACGTCTTTGCGCCGAAAAGATTATCGAAATGCCACGCCTCCATCTGGGTCTGGAGAAGAGGGTCATGGGAAGCCAACACGCGACGCTAGTGCAGTCTTTGCCGCGTGGTTCATGTTACTTGGACCGAGTATTTTTTGCTGTTCTTTGGCGTCGCCTTCTTTGGTTGCTTGCAGCAATCTCTCGGTAACGAGACAACGGTGGCTGGAAAGTCAGCTCAATCTCGTAGACCAATTGACAAGATGTTTCCTGTAACTAGGGGCACTCGGTGGGTTTCCATGGCTTCATCGTTACCTTCGTCTTCCTTCTCCGACTCTTTTTCTGCTCTTCATACGCTTCCAAAGGAACCTCTCGTCGCTATTTGAATCGTCCAAAGATGAGCCATGGCTTTCACCATCAACGTCTGAACTTTTGACTTTTACTCGCGCATTAAGAAGCAAATCGGGGACTACAGCCGGAACCTCTGGGCGTATCACCATCGGCAAAGTCTTCCGATCAACGGATAATGAATGCACAACGCCTTTAGCATCGTTCTACTTGAAAGTGCATCAGTTCTGCTGCTGCAACCGAAGATCGGGAAGGACCAAGAAATCCAGAAATTCTTCTAGATACGAGCCAAACGCCGTCCCTGCGCGACGGACCGTTTGTACTGCTAGAAGACGAGCTTTTCGTCCGTCTTCAGCCACAACAGCGAAGAAGCCGTCGGCAATTACAAGACGTAAAGCGACACAAGAAAAAGAAGAACTGCCACGCTGCATGTACAAACCTAAGCCTCCTAAGCATCGCATCGAACGACAAGTGACTAGGCACGACACTGTCATATGGCAGTGGCTCAATATCGAATTGTGCGAGGAACAAGAAATCAATGAAACCTCATTGCACTGATGCCATAATTCTCGACTGCGAGCAGCACGAGGTATCTGCGGTACAGTGTGAATCTTACTGCAGCTTTGCCAAGTCTAGGAGGTTGATGCAGGGCGCTGCCAAAGTGGTCCTTTGCTCGGATAATTGCTGATAAAAAATGACAATTATTGGATAGTAAGCAAGCATAAAATTGCAACTGATTTGAATATATATATATTGACTTCCAGCAAGTCACTCATCATATGAGTAACATTTTCTTTGCCTCCTAATTATGCTCGGCTTCCAGTACGTCGTAGCCAAGTCACGTGAGCTCTCGTCGGCCCTTGACCGAGAGCTTTCAAGCGCCAGTAACCGCTCCACCCCCTTTGAATCCATCTCTAGTCTCTCTCTTGTCGAAAACGCGGCGTCAAACACCGTCCCAGTCGCTACGAACGCATCAACAGCGTCGTCTCCATGTGTCCGCAATGAGGGTCATCTCTTTCTTCGTACTCAGCAAAAACTGTACGCACAAAGCGTGACTAACCACAAGCAACTAGTGCAAAGGTGCCTTGTCTTTTGTATGCTAAAGCTACAGCGAGAGCCATGGGTCGATGACAAGGTCTTGAATTACTCCCTCTGTGTCTGTTTTTCCACAAAAGTGGCCAGGAACTTGACGCCGCATTGAGCCACGCTCGCGCCACGCTTCAGGCTCAAGCAGCTAGTGAGCACTTTTTGTGTCAGAACTTTCATCTCGTGTCCAGAGTGCGACAACAGCTCGCAGGAGTTCGAGCTTTGGTGCTCAAATTGGCTCAAGAGACGGAAGAAGTCGAGAGTTTGCTGGTACAGCGCTGCGAAGAGACTGCAGCACAGCAGAATGCGGCATTTGCAGCTAAACAACAGCAGGAGCTTGAAAAGTTTGAAGCGATCATTGCCAAGGAGTCGGAAGGCCGCAAGCGCGAGCTGCTCGAGATGAGACGGCAGAAGTTGGCCAATGCTTTCCTGAACGACCTGAAGACGTATCAGACGTTGCTGGCTTATCACGGAGACGCAGGCGCGACGGAGGCAAGATTGATACAGGATAAGGACGACAAGGTGACGCTGGACGAGGTGGATTTAGTCGTCACGACCGATCCAGAGCAACTGGATGCGTTTTATGACTCGACGTCGGAGCACGAAGAGGAGGAAGCGTTCATGAGGTTAATGCCAAAGGAATTAGAGGAAGAGGAAGAGAAGAGAGAAGATGCTGGTGATGGGGAGAAGAGTGCGTTAGACCTTGTCGATAGAGAAAGAAGGTTAAGCGACGAAGGTTGTGGTACAAGTGAAGTGGAGGAGAAGGAAGAGAGATGGATCCAAGAGTAGCTACAGAGGGTAGATCGACATGATGGCAAGGTTTCTGACCAAGCACTCGAATTAATGGACAAGAAGCGTCTATGCTTGACAAATAAACCGCAAAAGTGTTGAAGAGATCGAAGACCGTATCGTGTGTGTGTTCACCAAAGATCTTCTTAAACCGACGTGCGTCGCTTCACACTCGCAATCTTGTCATAACTCGGTAGATCTGGCAAGGACAATGGAGGCAAAGAAAAGTGCTACGGTATCCGATTCCGAGCTAAGTGCAGCCAGCAAAGGGCTTCATGCTACCAAAGGCACGCGAGAGCATTCCGATTCGCTTGACTATGATCCACAGGTAGCAGAGAAGCTTCAAGCAGTTTACGAGAAATTTGACGGTGATCTCAAAATCATCTTTGAGGTAAGAAGCTCTTGAGCGTTTACACGGCGTGGCCATTCATTCATTCGTTTGCTTGTTGCTCTAGGAGCTGGATGAGAATCCTCACAAGGCGCTAAAGCACCCACCGTCATCGGCTCAAGAATTTGGGAAGAAATACGCTCAAGGCTTCTACACGATAGCAGAAGCCAAGTAGATCAAAGAAGCAGAAGAAGCATTCAGTTGTCGAGCTAATCAACACGACGAGCATCAAGTAAAACGTTGTAGAGAAGACGTGACGCAATGTCCGCTACCTTTTCAATGCCCTCGTATCTTTCGAGCCTTCACCTTGTTCGCTGTTAGCTCCGATATCAGATACCGTCGCTCTAATCCCGACAAACGAAGCTGAGCTTGTGCCTGGAAGTGCTGCGTTTTCGTCACTTGCAAGTGCACGTTTTGAAGCTGCTACAAGCTCAGCGACAGCAAGTCGGTACTTTGCGTTAGCCTCAATGGCGTACGTCTTCACAGGAGCTTGGATTGCTTCCCATGTGCGCATAAAGTCTCCTGGCTGACGAGAAAGACCGTTGCTTATCGCTTCTTCTTGCCACTGACGGACGAGCACCGAAGGACGATCGGACTCCCGCTTGAACCCCAGCTTCGCGTCAGGACGGAACTTTGGGCCCACAGACTTGCGAAAGATGTCGGTGAACTCTGGCAGAATCGCTTCAATCGATCCACGTCGAGGTGACACAGGAGCTGACTCCAAAGAGCTCGAGCCGAACGCAGACGGCGTCACTGAAGATTTCTGCACCAGAGGCTCAGCACTTGCCCACGTAGCTTCGTTCGTCGTGTCTGTGGTCTCAATTCTTTGATCGCCATTTGTCGAGATCTCGGTGGAGACGATAGTTGCCGCTACGATGGCACACTTTCCTCCACCCTTGTCATGGCTCTGAGCAACTCGAGAGTCTCGAGAGATAGACACTGGCTTGACTGCATTCTTTCGCCTTTGGCCTTGACAGCAACAGCATTGAAAAAGCGGACGCACTTGACGCCAAAGGCCAAAGAGAATGCGTCCAATGGTATTGCGTAGCACAGGCAGCAGAACACGTGCCCAGACCGCAGACAAGAGGATGCCGACCAGTACAAGCACAAAGAGGAGGAACATGAGCATGACGTTGGCGTGAAGGACTTTGACGATGAAGCCGTGACTGCCCAATGGATCAAGCGTTGTGGCCTTTGCCATGATCTTCTTGTACATGCTTTCCGTGTTTGTAGCACCTTCCGCCCCGAGTTGAAAGAGCTTGAAAATCCATGCAAGACTCAATGTCGGACCCTGGAGCAAGTCCGTGTTCCCATACATCCAAGTGGAAAAGGCAAGATGAGCCACCAAGGCCCATGGCAGCATTGCTAGCACAGTCTCTCCTAGAGCTTCGTCGTACGCAGTCTTGACGCTATATAGGCGCAACAAGGACAGCTTATCGAGCCAATACGTTGCGGTGCAAGCCAAGGTAGCAATGACGAGCAAGACGGGGGATCCACCGCAGAAAACAAGCGTCACAAACACAGAGTTGAGGATCGTGGGGTATCGTACAGCCAAGTCAAACGTTGGGCCAGCATAGAGTTGATCCATTTTCTCCTGCGTTCGCACCTTTCGACGTGCTAGACGGCGCTTGAAGGGATTAATGACACTCAGCTGAAGCAATAGGATCACCTGGGGCATGATAGCATTGATCAGCATGGTCATGGTGATGCCCATACCCACCGTCGGATACCAATCGCGTTGAAAGTCGCTATACTTTCCTCGAAAGACCTCGCCAACCACAGGAACTTTATCTAGCGAAAGCGCAGCATTCACAACGAGCACAATAATCGCCGTATTCAAGAACTGAGCGGCAAACATCTTGAGCGCTACCGCTGAGGCTTTAGCCGATTCACTCGTGTGTCGCTCCATTGCTGCAAACCTTCGTAGAGTCGACTTGAGCACAATGTTAACAACTACGACAAAAGCTGATGCGGCCACGATAAAGACGTTCTTGCCTATATAATCCGTCAGGAAGCCACGACATGGTACGAAGCTTGTCCAGAGCTGCTTTGGACCATGTAGCAAGCCTAACTCGGAGATTTTACTTTGAAGCTGTGCCGTACAAAGACAATAGAGCACATGGCTTGCCAAGTACGTGTCGCAATCCTTTCCTGCTTCGTCACGTACTGTGCCATCAAAGCATGGCAGTGTATGGCACGTTGTGCTTGATTTCTCGGATATGCACGGGTCGATACATCGCTTCAAGTCACTTAGTGGAGCCGTCGGGTTTCGTACAGTAATGTTGTTGATGATGTTGTTCGAGTACGCAATGTGGTAGCGAGCTTGGCCGTTAGCTTCAGGTGTGCACGTGGCGTTAGGATTCCATTCAAGTTCCCACGTTGTTCTCGCAGACAAGTAGTTAGGACTAGCATAAAAGACTTGGGGTAGTGTGGAGTCACATAGACCTGCAGGTGGTGCCTTGTCTTTGAATGTTCGTTGAGCTGATTGAGCAGCAGAGATGATAGCACCTGAGAAAAGGAGGAGCAACAAGGTCACTGAGTAGGTAAAGCTACGACGAACAAGACGAGATCGAGCCGTAACTTCGAGGTTCTCCCATAAAATATTCGACGGCTCGGGCGCAGGAAGAACAATCAATGGAAATTGACCGTGTCGGAAACGCAGCGCTTTGGGCTGGTACTT
Organism: Pseudoperonospora humuli; assembly: GCA_003991265.1. Taxonomy (NCBI): domain Eukaryota; phylum Oomycota; class Peronosporomycetes; order Peronosporales; family Peronosporaceae; genus Pseudoperonospora; species Pseudoperonospora humuli. Next base: position 22,751 of record NQFO01004519.1, on the reverse strand, counting down.
GTGTGGAAGCCATTGCGACGACCGTCGATAGTCTTGAAGACAGCGACGATGGGATTCCAAGTTGTTGAACACGACAAAGGCACATTCACACGCATTGAGATCAAAAGGCTTTGCGTCGGGACTTGACGAGCGCCTACTTGAGGCCTTACTATGTTTCTCGTCGCTTCCATGTCTTTGCAATCGTCGTTGCTCTTGCAATTGCCGATTCGCTTGCTTGAGTGCTTTCAACTTGCTAGTCTTCTTTGTCATTGCCGTCTGAAGCCGTGCTAAGGTTTTCGTGGCACTTTGCAACAAGACTTCATCCGAGAGTTTAAAGCTTGACTTGGGCCGCTTGGCCTTCTTAATCGCAAGAGATGGTGTCCACTTTTGCAAGACTATCTCGGCTTGAGCTTTCTCATGCGTGAGAATGTTCACAAGCGCTTGAGCTTCTACGATCTTCCGCGTTAGAGCTTCCATGGCCAAGAATGTCCGCAAGAGACCACCAGTTGGATGAGCAATACTCACCTCAGCGATCCAAGTACCGAGATACATGTGTCCGTCGTCGTCTTCCTTTGCCCGTCTCGCATGCCCAAGCTCGTCGTGGCGCCAGAGATGGTCGAGGTTACTAACGACATTGCAATTTCGAGCCCCTTTGGTCAAAGAGTGCTTGACACGACGTCGCCGTCTTCCCCAGCAACAGCCAAACCATAAGGGAAAGTAGAGCTCGTCGAGAGTCGGATCATAGCGTGAGTTGAAATGGGCCAGGATCTCTTGCGCTGTAGCATCACTAGGCAATCCACGCACAAAGACGGCATACTTGGCTGGTGTCAAGTGTTCATTCTGATGCAAGTCAATGGCTTGTCGTGCACGACGCCGGAAGGCGAGATAGACGAGCAGGAAAAGGAAGGAATAGATGGCATCACTGGACGTCACGATCCAAGCGACTTTGCTGGGGTCTGACGTGAATGGCGTCGTCACAGTTGCGCCAGTGCAGTCAATGTCACCGCGTGGGAGGCATTTGGACGGATCGGACGCAATGTCGGGACTCACGCCTTGATTTCCCAGTGACGCATACGCGAGTTGTAAGGGATCAACCATCTCGGATGTCACGCCATTGCCATAGTAATTGACAATGAGAGCAGGCAATGATACAATGGCCATCATCAAGAAAGCCCAGCTCAGATACTTGAGCAAGAGAAAGTAGAGCTCGAGTCCAATGCCCAAGGCGGCAATGTCGTGCATGTTGGCATCAAAGACGGATTTTGTCCCTGCGGCAAGGCGATTGAGTTTGGCCGTTAGTGCGGCTCGTTTGGCCATTGCTTTGTAGTCTTTGCTGCTTAAGGAAGCAGTACGTGGAGTCTCTGGTCGAACAAGCGCTTGTTCCAGTGATGGAAATGGCTCGAATGTTGCGTCATTGGTCATGACAATGACCGGAGTGACGTTCGTCTCGCCTTGATCCTCGTTGGAAGCAAGTAATGGCAACTCGGGGCTAAGGACGAATGTCTCGGGGACGACCACAGCCTTTGACAGAGGGTTTCGTGGGACGCCAAAGGAGGCACTTGTGTGGACTAATCGATCGTGAGCAATTTGGATCAAAGGAGGAGGTTCCGGTCGCTCAATGGCTCCCGTTTCGGGATCATCAGGCACTAGAAGAGTAGGTAAACTCTCCATGTTTTACGCGTGTAGCTGGATGGGAAACCCCAACTAAGAACGGACGAAAGACGAGCGGATTGAGTGGTTCGTTACTCATCCTACGAGTCTTACCGTTTGGATCTAAACACGGAGGAAGAGTAAGAGATAGAGAGAGACAGAGACTGAGTGACTGAGTGAGTTGCTGTGGCCTACAGCGCTGCTAAGTCTCTTGACATTGAGGATAAGAACCAACTGCATGTTATGAGCATTATTTATACCATTGCAGTCATCCTCAAGACATCCTTCGTCTCTCTCTCGCTCTCTCTTTAACGTCGTCACTTGTACACCGTCCTTCAACCCCTCACTTCGTAGTCATGACTGAGCCAAGTCAACGCTCGAATCTGTCCATTGACACAAACTTACCGCAAGATACCAAGACAAATGGGGGCTTCCTTGAACGTGCTACGAAAATCTTGTCGGCGCATCTCATTTCAGCATCCGATGACGACGTCAAGAAGGAGGGAACTCCGAGATTTGAAGTCCCAAGTCCAGCGTGGGGGACGACGATCGTTAAGGAACCTTTTCAAGACATGGACATGCTTGAAAGTGGCCATGCACGAGAGTATCTAGCAGAGGAATGTCTGAGTCCAACGACGGCAAAGTCCTGGACGTATTCGACCATTGAACGGACCAACAAGAACCAGTACAAAATGTATTGGAACAACGACCAGTTCTTGCTCAGTGCGAAGCAAATTGGCGGCACGTTTTACATCTCGCAGTACGAACACTTTCCTGAATCGAGTGAAAGCGATGAACCTACAGGACATTACTGTGCCGTCCTACGGAAGGCCACGGACCACAACTTTAAGCTCTACAGCAGTGGATGTGAAGGATGTGATCAAAGCTTTAGTACGTACACGTGCAGTAACATTAGTGAGGACGCCTCAGCACAGACCGTCAATGGCGCAGACCGTCAACTTCTCGCTGACATTTCCCACTACACCAAAGCTGCAGCGATTGCAGGCTCCGAGATGCGGTGCTTTACTATTGTAATTCCCGCTATCATGGACGATAAACGCTCTCGAGTTGTCTGGTGTCCTCGTCTTAGTCGAAGTGTCACGTCGTCTGGAGGTACCCCACGCGGTCTAAAGAGCAAACAATTGATGACTTCGCCATCGCCTCGCAATCGACAGCAGCACGTCTTTACCTTTGACGCACCTACAAGCGATCGCATCAAGATTGGCAGTAAATTGCCCGTTTGGTGCCCCGAAGTCAACTCGCTCATGCTCAAATTTCACGGTGGTCGCATCCGTGAAGCTTCCGCGAAAAACTTCATGCTGATGCTTGACGAAGAACCTATCGAGACCTTGAGTGGTCCAGTGCCGGACCTTGCGGGCAACACTCGCGTTGTCATGCAATTTGGAAAGTACGTCAAGTCCAAGTTTGCCTTGGACTTTCGCTTCCCTTTAGCTCCTATCCAAGCCTTTGCCATTGGCTTATCTTCCTGTGCTTGGAACGTCAAGGCCACGACAATATAGTGAATCAACGACCATGTACCATTTTTCTTGGCTCTTGGGTGCCACATTTCTTCAATCTATTACCTTTCCCTCCTCTTCTTCTTCTTGCGTACTTTGGTTGTCTTCCTCATGAGCTTGAGCCACGTGCTCATTCATCTCTGAGTCGACTGCTACTTTAGTCGCTTCTTGTACCTCTACCAACGTCGTGTCTTCGAGTCTCGTACCTTCAAGAGGAGCGACTGTCTCTTCCTTACGTTTGACCTCATTCTCCACCGTGTCTTGAGCTTCCTGTTGCCGCATTGGCGTGACTTTATCCAAGGCTATCCGCTCAGGAGAATGCGTCACACTTCGTGTCTTCTTGACCAATTCCCATGCATTCGATACATGACCCACTGCAAGACGATACTTTTCGTTTGCTTCAATCGCGTAAGATTTGACTGGTGCTTGCATGGTCTCCCACGACAGCTTTGGGTCATTCGTAACTCGTTCAATGCCATTTTCATGCACGATATCTTCCGGCCACACACAAGTGACAACGTACGTGTGGTCCATCTTGGTCTTTTGAAAGCCCAGGCCTTTGTCCGACTTGTATCGTCGCGACACGGACATTGCATATGGCTCGGTAAACTCTGGTAGAATCGTCAAAGGCTTTGTGTCCTTATCCGGAGCAGTGCTCGTCTCCTTGTCCAGTACTTCGCCATTGTCCTTGCGAAACAAGGACTGCACTACGTCAATTGGAAGCAGCAACGTTTGCTTTACAAGAGCGACCATATGCTGAAGCACAGTGACCACGAGGCGGCCAAACATGACACGAAGCAAGAGGCCAATCGTCACAAAGACACAGAGCAACGCCATGAGCATCACATGGGAATATACAATCTTTGCGAGCAAGCCATACTGTCCAAGGACATCATACTTCGCAAATCTGGCAGTCAACAGGTCATACAACTCGTCCGAACTTGCATTAGGATGTTCTCTTAGCATCGCTGCTAAGCCAAGACGCTTCAAAAGCCATGGCAAGTTGAGCATTGAGCCTTTGAGCACGTCCGTGTTTCCATACATCCACGCCGAGAACCCCAAATGAAGCGCTAATGTCCAGGGAAGGAGCTCGAGGGTAACTTGGCCAAGAGTCTCATCGTACGTCGTCTTGACACTGTAAAGATGCAAGATGGAGAGTTTATCAAACCAGTAAATGCCGCTACTGGCTACGGCCGCAATGAAGAGTAGGATGGGGGAGCCCCCACAGAAGACCATAGTGACAAAGACCGAATTGAGGACCATGGGATAGCGCAACGACATATCAAACGTTGGGCCTGCGTACAGCTTGTCCATTTTCGACTGCGTCCGGATCGAATGGCGCTTGCGGTAGCGCGTAAAGGGAGCCCATAGGTACATTTTGACAAAGAGCGTGACTTGAGGAATGATGGCGTTTAGGATCATGGTCGTGGCAATGCCCATGCCAACACTTGGGTACCATGCACGATAAAAGTCTCGGTATTCACCCCCAAGGAGCTCTTTAGCGACCGGGACATTGCTCAACCCAAAGGATGCATTCATGAGCGTGACGATCACTGCCGTATTCAAAAACTGTGCAATGAACATGCGAATGGCGACTCGGATCGTCTTGGTGGATTCACTATCATGGCGTTCAAAGACTGCAAACATTCGTAGGATGGTATTGAGCAAGACATTAACAAGCACGACGATCCCCGCTGCAAGTACGATAAAGGAGTTCTTCACCAGGTATTCCGTCGTGAATTGACGGCATGGGACGATCTCCCAGAGCTTCTTAGGACCACGAATGAAGCCATACTCGTTGATGCTATTGGCGAGTTGGGTCGAGCAGAAACACGAGAGCACGTGGCTCGCTTCGTATGCTTGGCAAGTCATTCCCTGGGCTACCACGAGCTCATTGTAGTAGAAACACGGGAGTGTATGACACACTTGAGAGCTTGAGTCCGAGATACAGGCGTCCACACATCGCTTTGGGTTAGGATACGTAGGTCCGTAGGATATTCGTGAAGTATTCAGGTCGTTTAGGATTCCATTCGTGTACGAAATGTAAGACCGAGGCTCTGTCGAGCTACTGGAGGACGGACAGACTTTGTAAGGATCCCACGCTAACGACCAGGAAATGGCCTTCCTTTGAGCAGTCATCGAATAGGACGGATCGGCGTAATACACTGCGGGTAACGCGCGATCACAAAGACCTTCTGGAGGTGCTTTGCTCGCAAATTGGTCCTGCGTTGACTTGGTCGCGGAGATGATTGCACACGAAATGACGAGGAGCATCACCGTCACCAAGCTCGTCACCGATTGCCGATAGAAGCGGCCACATTGAGTCACTTCGAGGTTTTCCCACAATATGTTGGACGGTTCCGGTGCACAGGTCACAAGGAGGGGAATTGCTGCGCGAAAACAGAGTTCGGGAGGCTGCCACTTGCGTGTCAACCAGCGAGACGAGTGGCGATAATCCTGCAGACAACGGCGTTGCGATTCGAGATTGTTAAACACGACAAACGCACGTTCGCAGGCCTCCCAATTGAACGCTTGGTGCATGTTGGTAGCTGCTGTCTTTGCAGCTTTCGCCGCCGCTGCAAGCTTCTCCTTTCGCGTCAATCTCGTGGCTTCCTCCTCCTTCAAATGGCGCTTCTTTTGCGTTTCCTCCGTGCCCGAAAGGAGCTTTCGAATCACGCGAATCTTTCGTCGCTCTTTTTCCAGTCGAGCTTCGACTTTGACCAACTTTTTCCGCGAAAAATGCAGCAAGTTCTCGTCGCTGGCTTTGAATTCTGCGGGTGAATCGCTCTTCTCTGCTTCGAGCGTACGAAGGAGGAGATTGATCTCCTGTTTCTTCTGGCCAAGCGACTCCATGGACAGAAACGTACGCAGTAATCCCCCCGTCGGATGCGCTACACTCACTTGAGCAATCCAAGTGTTCAAGTACAAGTCCTTGTTCACCGTTGTGGCTCCTTCGAGATGATCGACGTTCGAGACGCGGTTCCGGTTCATCGCTTTCGCCGACACTGAGCGCCTCACTTTGTTGCGCTTTCCCCAACAACAGCCAAACCATAGTTTCCGATAGGATTCCACCTTGTCCAGATCGTAGAGTTTGTTGAAATGGTCGAGAATCTCCTTCTCGGTCGCGTCTCGCGGGAGGCCACGCACCATGACGGCATACCTCGCAGGCGTCAAGTGTTTGCTTTGATAATGTTTGATCACTTTGCGAGCATGGTACGAGTAGTAGAGCAGGAAACACACAAAGACAAAGGAATAGACGACATCACACATGGTGACAATCCACGTGACAGTCCTTGGGTTGGACGTCAATGGAGTCGTTACCGTCTCCCACGTACAATCGATCTCACCAAGCGGAAGACAATTGCGACCTGAAGCAGCTGTGTCTCGATTCACGCCTCCATTGCCGATCGAAGAGTACGCAAGTTGGAGTGGATCCACCAGTTTACTCGTCATGCCATGGCCCCAAATGTTGACAATGATCGCTGGAAGCGAGATAAGCCCCATACAAAGGAACGTCACGCTCAAGTACTTTGTCAGCATAAAGTAGAGCTGCATGCCGATCCCAAGAGCCCCAATGTCGTCCATATTTGCTTGAAAGGCCGACTTGAGACCTTCTCCAAGACGATCCTTTCGTGCTTTGCCTTGTGCCTGGTTCACCATTGACTTCAAGCGTTCATCTCGCGTCATACCGTGACGAAACGATGTGCATCTACTAGACGGACAGACCGCTGATCGCTTCTGGACAAGGAACTCACTCGGACTCGCTACTGGCGCCACACACTCGTCTTCACGCGGTAACTCGACGCTCTCACTCGCAATGTCGTCGTCGTTTTGACCATCCACAGACGCTTTGTCGTGTTGCGCTTCTCCTGCTTCCTGCTCCGCATCAAAATCTCCTTCTTCCTTGCTCTTAAGTACCACATTCAAGTCGTCAACTTCCTCTACAATCAATTCACCTTCCTTGACGTCTTCTTCGACGTCCTGGTCTTCGCTTCCCATCGCTCTAATCTCCTCCAAACGCAACGAATCTTCGACTAAAACGTCCTCGCTTTGCCTCATTCTCTCCACCTCAAGACCGACTGACGTCGCGTTGCTCGACCCTCGAGTATCGGTCGTTTTATAAATGCTTCCTCTTGACGTTGTGAGTGGTTTCACGTCGGACGTCTCGCTATCGCGTCTTTCCTCTTACTTTGACACAAGCGGCGGTCGTGCAGCCACCACAGCAAGACGAAGTTGCCTTAGAAATGAACTGGAAAAGGCCATCGCTTGATCCGATGGAATGGACTCGAACCACTGAACGACCGCACAGAGCAATCGCTTTCGACAGCCGAGCGAAATAGCCGACGAGTACTCCAACACCAAGGCAACGCACACGGTGGAGCACTCTAGCCTGAGCTTGAAGCGCTCGTCGGAGGAAGCTTCCTCGTCCTCGCTGGATAAAACGTCATGCATCCACTCGGCAAGGCTCTCAACGTAGTGCTCGTACTTCGTGCTTGGATCCTCCGAGTTGTTCGTTGGTAAAGCCTTCGTCATTGCAATATGACCGACGAGCTTCATGAGGCCCATCCTGTTGTCCACGTTTGCTTTGCTGTACAGCTCTTGACACCGATCAAGACGAAAGATTTCCATGACCAAGTCCAAGCCAAACACGGCTGTGCAGAGCTCGAGGCTTTTCGCGAGCGCAAAGTACTCGGAGCTTTCCACTTTCTCGTCTTGGTCATGTGACGCTGAGGAGCGACAACGAGTTGCGACCTTTTCAAAGACTTTTTCCACACACGTTCGCTGAAAAGTGGCGTCGTTGCCGTCAAGTTTCTCGAGCTCAGGCATCCCAAGTGCCTCCGCTATCGCGTGAAGCATCGTGATGCTCGATTGACGCAGTAAAAGCTCTTGTCTTGCCGCCGCAACGCCCGCCATGACGACCAAAGCTTGCTGTAAGACCTCCTTTAGAACTGCTTGTCGCTCCATGCAGCGGTCGTCGAACTCACGCTCGAGTATCGCGGGATAAATCGTCAGCATTCCCATGGCCAAGTACAGTCCGACAATGTTTGGGTTTTCGCGCACGAGATCAAAGAGCAGCACGCGCGAGCGCGCAAGCTGTCGAAAGGAGCGGCAGAGATGCGTGTGGAGACCGCAAATATGAGCGAGAAAGACCTTGTCATGGCTGACGTTGCTTTTCCACATTGTAGCTTGCGTCTGCGCTCGGTTCTCGGCTTGATATCCCCCAACATCTGTCCGATCCTGGACGAGCAGATCGCTCAGATACAGCAAACACTCGTCAAGCAGCGAGAGACTCAACACTTGAGGAGCAACTGCTCCATCTTGTGCGAGATCGTTGCTATTGCGGCACATAACGCGAGTCAGCACTTGGTTACAGAGCCAGCTTAACCCGGGTTTGCGATCCTGCATCAAACGACGAGTCCGTGGAGTTCGAAAGATACTGAGAGAGCCACGCACCACTAGCATCGGAGAGATTGCAAACTTACGATAAGTATCAGCTAGAACTTGACACAGAGTTGTCTATAGTGACAAGAGGAGAATCGCGAGCACAAGTAGTTAGAGAAAAGAAGTGCACGATCGTCTTGAAAGAAAAAGCTACTTACCATATGATCGACATGCATATCAACATCTATAGAGCACCGCTTCACCAGTATTGCAAAGGTACGTCGAATGTAACTCTTGTTCCGTTCTTCGCCCTTGATTAATGCAAGCGAGCGCTTGAATTTCGCCAAAATTTTCTTCATCGAGAGCTTTTGCTTGGTCTTCGTCGTAGCTTCCTTTGTCTTTGTCGTCTGTGACGCTATGGGCTCCACATGATTCGTCCTGTGCAGTTTAATCTTCTTGACTTTCGTGGCTTGAAGGTCCTCCAAATTTACGTCATGTGCTTTCCGAATTTTTTCGTTTGAAGGACCTTCCGTCGCTAAAGAAACACTGGACCTTCGCTTCGCTACACAGCGATGACCTTCGTTATTGACTTCGTCAGAATCTCTTGGCATGACGTCATCTGGAGCTTCTTCGAAGCTCGTAGCGCCATCGTCGCTTGGCTTGCTGAGCGTCTTCTTCTCCTTTGGACCGATCATTGGTCCCGCATTGGCATTGGACTCGAGAGAGTGCGTCGATGGCTTCAATAACGACGTCTCGATGTCGTTCAATGCGTCAAAAGGAGTTGCGATGTCGGAAGGTCTTGGTACAGGAAGTGCATCTCTATCGAGAGACAAAGAGCTTGAGACTCTTTGAGTGTCGTTATGATCACGTCCTTGCGCTATTGCTTCCTCTCCACTCTTCACCTTGACTTCAGTAAGCGATTTGTCCATACTCCAATCATCTCCTCGACCAATCGTTAGATCAGTCTTATCATCATCCGAGTCGCTGCTGCTGCTGTCACTCGAGTCGCTATCACTGCTTAGACCAGTGGACGAACTCGAGCTTGTAACATTGTCGAGCTTCTCGCTTTCATCATCTGCATCTAGAGCTGCAAATTCATCGTCTAGTTCGTCATCAATCGACTTAAGTGTCCGTTCCTTTTCGGACGCAGCATCCACTGCTTGAATGTGCTCAGCCACGTCTTTCTCCTCCTTCACAATTGCCAAACCAAAGCCTTTCGACACACCAACTCTCGTTTCTCCACTCGTTAATGTCCTTCCATCGCCCATTTCGTTGCTAATTTCTTCTCGACTTTCGTCCTCCTCTTCCGTGCTCGAGCCCAGTTCTTCGTCAATACCGTTAAAAACTGCTTCATCCACTCCATTCAGCAGCGAAACTCGTTCATCCACCAAAATCTCGCTCCTCTCTTTGTCGTCCAATGTCTCGAGTTTCGTGGAATTCTCGTCCACCACTCTTAACGGCAGTTCGAAAATGGCGTCCCCCTCGCTCCTTTCGTCCTCCAAGTCACTCAAAGCCAATTCAGCGTCCAATGCTGCACTTGTTTCCGATATGAATGCCGTTCCTCCTAAAGGCTCCAGTATCTGCTTCTCAGCTGTAAAAACGTCGTCCATTGGGTCCTTCTCGGAATGGTTTGAGACCTTGGGCATCACTTGCTCCTCTTCCCTCCACACTTTTTCGTCCCTTTGTCTCTTTCTCGACATCCACTCGTCCACTGTCTGAGCCTCTTGGTTCACCATTATCCTCCTCGCAACCTGCTCTACTTGTCCACTTAACACCGTCTGACTCATGCACGTTGCCGTGGCGAGCTTCATAGTTTGCGTCGTAGCATTTGTCGTGTGTTTTATCGGTTTTACCGACTGCGTTAAAGCACTTTGATACAGTTTCTTGGTCTTTTCATGGTGGCGCTTTTCCTCGTTTGACTGCTTTTTTAGCGTTGCAACCTCCCCAAGCAGCGTTTCAACACGCACTCGATATTCCTTCAGCCGAGCTGCTGCTTCCTTGAGCTTAGACTTGGTCAACTGCTTGTACTCGTTTCCTTTCTCCACCTGTCGCTTTAGTCGAGCAATGGACTCTGCCTGCCGCTCAATGATATCTGTCTGTGAGATCTGTGCTGCGGCGGCGAGAGTGTCCTCGTTCATTTCAGCACGTATTTCGCTGCTTTTATTTGACTGGATGCGTGTTATTATTTTGCTAGGTTGAGCTCGTTTTATAGCTTCAGTGTAAACCTAGAGAGGAAATGGCTACAGTAAGCAAATAATGAAATTGCACATCATCCACAGCTTTGCTGCCGTCACAATAGCAACAATGACGGTGTTTGACAATGACAAATCCGCTTCAATGCTAGCACGCGACTGCTAGTGAAGATAGCTACGGCTTTCCAGGACTCAATCACGTCGGCTGCTATTTGGGAGACGATCGCTAGCAGAGATACCAGTTCACTCAGGGCAAACTCAAGAACAATCGATAAGATTCGATTGCTAGTTACTGACATAAGCCGAGCTCGTATTGATGACTAAGGCTTCTACGGTAAGCACAATTCATATACGACAGCGCCGTCAACATCTCGAATAGCTCGGAGTTTTGGTACTTTGAAGCCTTCTATACTTCTATCAATGTCAATTGTGACTTCATGAAGCTGTTGTTGTTTGAAATGTATTGGGGTTCAGGACGTTAAGTGTACGAATTATGTCCTTCATAGATGCGAGTGAGCGACTTAAGCGACTAACTTACTCAGCCGCTTATCCATGTGAGATCTTACTACCAGCCAGTATCAGCAAATGGAGGAGTCCGACGCAATTAACATGTGAGGTGAGTGCTGTGAAGTGGATAAACACCAAGGAACAAGCAATTGCTCCTCTGATTCCGTCTGCAAGTTTATCGACGATCGATACTCACAGAGTATCGCTAAAGAAAATATGGTTGACTTACTCGAAATCTTCTTCAAATGATACATTTACTTCGAAATGCATTTCCTGCTCTGGTCGTACCATGCTAGAAAAGTTATCGAAGAACACCAACACAGACGCCTAAATGTACAGTTATGGTGCAGGGCTTTCCGCGAGCGCTGAAGGCTCCGAGCGTAGATTCATTTTCCCAGGCACAGCCGCTGCAGGCACGCCTGCTGAATAGACATCAGTAAGTCCCGTCTCTTTTGGGCTAGAGCCCGGTTTAGTGTTGTTGACAGTAGGCACAGTGCTAAAAGAAGAAGGAGTTGATGAATCATTGCTCTGGGTAGTCTTTGTGGGAGACTTCTTGCTCGAATCGTCACTGCTCTCCGAATCGTCACACTCCGAATCGTCACTCTCCGAATCGTCACTGTCCGAATCTCCCTCGTGTTTCTCTTTGCCGATGCTCTTGCCCCCGCCTGAGTGGGTTTTGGAGGTTGGTGACTGCGCGGCCGTCGGAGATCCCATATACGCCGTATTCACAACCGGGGTCGTAGGGTTGGTCACCGTGTTGTCAGCAGCAGTAGTTGGCTCGAATCCGCCGCAACTAGCCGGTACAGCATCTTTCGCTATACCAATGCTACTGTTGCTATTCTCATGTGCATGTACTGCCGATACAACGACGCAGGCTGTCGTGATAAAGTGGATGAAGCCGAATCGCATCGTGTCGTCAAGAGTCTTGAAAGTCTTCTACTCTTTGGAAGAAGGGAAAATGTAAAATGGACAAGTTAGCGCAATGCTAAGACCCGGTCGCGATTCGTAAAAATGCAGGAAGCGGGACTGGGTGCGGCATGGAGTCAAAAACTATCTTGTCTACGGCATAGGATCGATTGCGTCTTCTATACTAGAACAAAGTCAAATTTGTAGCATTGGTACATCTTACGACGATGGAAAGGACACGACAGTCCAACTGACGCTTGTCGTCTGTGGGGCTAGATTCGACAGCAGCAAACTTTCTATGACTTTACACAGCTCGACGAAGCTCCGTGCCAAGACTCAAGTATCAAATGGACCAGCTGTCAGCTTCATTCTTTAGGGCAACACGTAATCAATAGCAATAATGTCCTCTATCTGAACGAATTTTGTCGTCTTCTCGTCGGCGCAAAACCATATCTATGCGGGCAAATGACGGCCACGATATGAGGCCACTTCGTGCGATTGTACAGACCATTTTGGCGGCAACAAAGATGGGCAGAGAAAACGTTGCTCGATGTGGCATTAGACTAAGATTCTCAGCTAAAGACAGTGTAAAGCCTGCAATGTAGACGAAGCAGAGGGAGCTGTAGGATAGGGCTCGCTTCTTTGTGCAAACAGAAAAAGGCACAAGCTTACAAGACGTTCTCAAGCCAATATAAACGAGTGAAGTGAGCGGCAAATTCCGTGGACAAGCCATGTTCAGAACAATGATATGGCGTTTGATGCTCTATTGTCGTAGAAGTTGCAGAGAGTAGTCGAGAAGAGATACCGGACGCGAAAAGAGTCCGAGCGTTCTCGCTGATTTGTGTTCGACGACGTACACGAGTGGACAAATCAATGATAGAGTAGAAGGCTACGGTTGAATCGGCAACGAACAGTGATGCGTGCGGGTGGCGCTTCCGAGACTGAGTTCTTCAAGCTGTGTGGGGATCAAAGTATTAGCGCACTAGTCATTTCTTTGCAAACCAAGTAACAAGCGACGGATACAGTGCGTCAGCTCGATTCTTTTGATCAAAGACAGAGCACGAAAAGGGACATAAAATCGCGCAAGAATCCTGTGTATCCTTCTGACAACGTGCCGAGCGTCGCCATGAAGCTAAATCCCAGGATGCGCGCACTGTACACTGCTGTTAGAAAAGCTTTTCGTACATAGCAACCCTAGACTGCGCTGTCGGCTGCGACACCAATCAAGAAGAAGAAGAAGAAGAAGAAGAAGAAAAAGGAGAAGAAGAAGAAGCAAAGTCACTTGCGCTGAATACGTAGACCGAAGCCTTGTAAGCGACGTAATGTTGGCGACGTACAAGTGACGACAACGTAATCGTATAATCATTTCTTGAACTGGGTAATACGTCACTCTTTTCAGGCTTTTCTAGTGTCCAGGACATAATCGGAGTGTCTGACGTTCCCCTCACACTCCTTAAGCTTACGTAGAAGCTCGAGCTCTTGATCTACCTTGGTCAAGTTGACTTCCATGAGCTTGGCCTTTGCAACGACCGCAGGCGGTAGTATCATGATGTCCAGCGGAGTACTCCCGTGGCCAACTCAACTGACGCCTTGTTAGCCTAGCCCACTAACGTCTGATTGAAGCTGGACTACACGAAAATAAGTAGGTATTCCCATTTCTTTGTATCCAGCTGATAGTATACGAGCCACTTGCAAGATGTCACTGTTGGTACGTTCTATGGTCTCGTACACAGCGACTTGAAGTGCTCGTATCACGGAGCCATTCGGTTTCAAGACTAACGACACGGTGAACATCCCTCTGTGTGTGCCGCATGAAGCCGCAGAGTCTCCTTTAAACTTTCAGATCCAAATACAGGAAACCTTTTGTGATATGCTCACATAATGACTTGGGTGGACGCCATCCTACTTTTTGTGAAACTAGTAGAAAAGTATCTGTGAGTGCAGCTTAAAGCTGAACGCAACCAAAAGCTACTTGTACGCGTGCAAGGTCTCGTAATGCGCACGTCTGAACGGCGGCAACCATGTGCGTCATGTCCTAGCTGTGTTGCTACACTTGAATTCTGTGTGTGCGCACGACAGCATTCGGGCTGTTGCATATTCACACTGCTTTATCTTTGAGCCGAGAAGTCTTGGGTGCACCAATTGCACACTTCACAGTGAGAGCGTTCCTCCCCAGCTTTGTCAAGATCAACTAGGTCTGTAGCCTTGAGCGCAAACCACTTGAGCAATTTTCACTATAAAAAGAACGCCGCATACACAACCCCCAGAGCACCTGGTCATAGGAATCTTACAGGCGAAGCGAGTGGAAGAATGTTTTGAGAAGCTGGATCGGCACCGGAGACTTGTATTGCAAAGGTGCGTCTAGCTGAATTTGTTTTTGATAAGTATGCGAATGTGTGGGTGTGAGATTAGGAGGACTAGGAGGACCTGCCCCTTTGCAGCGAAAAAGTGGCAGGTCCATTCAAGCAGGTTGACGATGGATGAATTTCGATGAGGACCGCCATCACCAATTCCATGCCTAATAAACTTAGCTAGAGCTTGGAGTTGATTCTCTTCACTGACACGTGAGAGCCACGGATGGATTCCGCGCCGATACGTCCAGGATGTCCACTTCTTCATTGCTAGAAAGTACTTGGTGTAGGCGAAATTGGCAACAGAATGCTCGCGGAAATATTGCGCCAAGTCAGCGAGAGCTGGTTACGTTAATACCAAGTGATACCTGCATCTAATCACGAGCTAGTTCAGCAAAAATGAGTAGCGTAAGCCGGTGAGTGGCAAAACGTGAAGCAGCATCAGTGTTATCTACGCTTGCAATATGGGACGCGGTGAAATGGAGATTGGACGATCTTTCTCAGCATCTGAAAAGCCGGACAATGTCCTTGGCACGAGTGCTACGTGATCCAAGGAGGTTTTGCCAGATCATTGCCAAATTGTTGTCGATGCGAAAGCGGACGTACAGTGGACGATGATTGTGAATAGCGGAAAGGGACCAACGTGCTCCTCACTTGTATGTAGTAAAAAACACGCCAAAGTAATACTTGAAAATTAATATCAAAAATGATGTGATACGTTGGCGCAACCCTCGCCGTCACATTCAGAACACACAATCCGTGGTCACGAACGCCCATCCCAACAACCACGTCAGATTCCGGAAGCCCGTGAAAGAAGTTAAGAATTCGTCACTATCAAAGCAGATATTGCCTCATTTCGTCTTTCACGACAGGAAGATGCCAGAACCGATGAAGGTGGACATCTTACTGGCAGAGATGTTATAAGGCCTGACGCATGTCGTGACGTGACGTAATCTTCCCGAGAGAGATCAGTACTTGTTTTTGCGTGAGTCTACTTTAGTTTATGCCGAAAGATACGTGCTTGAAAGCTTTCACTATCTTAGCAACCGGCAACAAAATCGACTCGGCAACAGAGCTAAACAGAAGCTCAAGGACCTTTTGACTGGTGTCTCACGACGCAAAATTTTCTTCATTTACGGCATCGCTGCCTCGATTAGCAGTCATGGCATAACGCGGCGAGCGAGCCATGTCGCTAAAGCTCAGCGGCGACGCTAATATGATCGTCAACCTAATGCCAATTGAAAACTTGTTGGGTGGTGACTGTTGCTATAGGATCCGTGAGCAAACGCAATCGCATCGCCGATAGCTTAATACGCACTGGGAAAGCCTGTTCATCCGAATAGGCACGCTAGCTCTATCGCGAGAGCTTTCTCCGCTTTGATGTAGCCGGCGAAGAGGGCTGTGGACGTGAATCATTACCTTGTGAAACGCGCGTGCTACGTCATCTGCCATGATCTTAGTTGTACGGTTTGGAAATTCTTTCTTCGCTCTAAGAATGTCGGAGGAGACCGCGTCACGTTATTTGTAACCAGGCTTTGAGATTTGATCCTGGACTATAACGTCGTTAAGGGAGGGTCTTTCCGAAAACGTGGATCATGGATTGTTCGCTCTGATGATAGCATATCCTCCGCGACTTAGTCGACAACACCAATTGGGCTGTCAAAGACTTCTGACTACACCTCAAGGAGCCTTGTGTCGAATACGAGGTGCCTCACTGCATCTTGTTCCTTGCAAACGTTCTTGCAATTATTGATTGAGTCGCATGCCTACCTTGAGATCAACGCGTAGGCCTTCTGCAGCAACAGTTTGTAGCTTGTCCAAATGATAGAAATCTTTGCATACCCTTGCTAAAACTTCTGCAATTATATTTCGTTTGGGCTGTAGTCTGATCGCGAACGAGTTCCGCAAAAGCCGGTATGGCCGGCGAATCAATTCTGACAGCATGTATTGTAGTGGCGTATTGAGTCAATACTCTATGCCGGCTTTGGTCTGCCTGGTGACACGCTGGCAATTGAAGGTCTACCCTTGCCAAAGCCTTGTTTAGTTAAAGCAATGTAAGTTTTTTTTGTGGTCTTCGCGTGATGCACTGAGTTGCTGAATGCCCGAGTAGCTACTGCAGCAGTTATAAGTGAAGCGTATTGCGTGTGGAGTCTATGGTGGTCTTTGAACTTGCGTTCTTACCGTGACGTATTATATTCACGTTAGGCCGAGTAGTCGTTACGCGTGTCGTATCTAGCGTATTCTTAGTAGACTGTATGGTCGACTTTGGAGTTAGGCTGTGTAGCCATTCTTGGTGTTAATATTGCCCTAAGTAGTAGGGCCATCTTAGGTGCAAGAAATGTCTGATACGTAGTGTGACCCAGCTGGGGGAACGGGGTCAAGCAATTATAACGTGAGATCTCACAGGCAAGTTCGCGAAATTTTTGCAATGGTTCCCGAGGCAAGCGCGGTACAAATTCCTGCGTGTTGCTACCGTGCCAGCCGCAACATGTATTTGACTCTCTTGAAAAAGTGGCTTCACTAGATGTTTTATTACTCTTCGTCTAAATTGTCCTCATTACGGCATCTTCAACGTCTTCCTATGTGGTGGCTCTACTTTTGCTTCAGGTCTTAGCCGAGACGGCGAGAGTAGATATCCTCAGTCTTTTTCTTAGACGGCGAGGAATGCCGCAAGAAGGCCAGCTACGAATGCGCTTGAGGTAGCCACAGAGATCGCGGATGCCAAAACTACACATGACCCCACCCAGATAGCAAAGACGCGGTTTTTTACCATGACAATTGACTGGAATGAATGCGCGAATCCCATCAGGTATGTCTTTTTCTTTCTTGAAGGTGTCTTGTCCTCATGACGATTGCGAGAATGTTCGTGCGACTCCTTATACCGGCTACGCTGTTGGTCCGACGACGCGAGAGATAGAGTGTTTATAAGTGCCATGGTCTACTTCGACGAGTTAAAGCCGATTGATACAACGGTATTGCTGGTCTTGGATTACAAAGCTAGGTTGCTCGCCTTGGGTGCTCGAAAGCTGCGCCAAGCCAATTCTTCGCGTTTTGGAAGACGAAAATCACCCTAGCTGGAAGAAACACATTGTCAGCCGACTTGTTTTTGGACACAAACACGCAAAGTTGCTTCGTCAGCATGTGGTCGTGTCACATCGCTTAGTAGGTCATCCTCAGAAGTGGAGGATGATTAAGCCTCTCGACCCCAGTCGTCCCAAGAAGAGCGCCATCAGCACTGCCGGTGACGTCTTGAACCCGATGTAATCCACTTCACGCAACGTACACGCAAATGACATAGCAGACATAGGTTATCCTTCCGACGGCGTGAAACCATTAATCATCTTGCTGGCCGGGAGCTTAGGGTGATTGATTATCATCCTTCGCCTTTTTTGGCTATTCCGAGAAGCTTCCGCTGACAAATGTCGGACACTATCGGCTGGCAACTCGCCTTGATCGTTGGGGTTGGTCAAGACCGCCAGAAAGCTGCACACATCATTGACTTGACCCCGGAGCCTTTGTCAAAGTTGTGCGACGTCATCCTTAAGCATTTAGATGAGTGAAACGCAGCCACGGCGGTATTCAACGCGCTGAAGTTTAGTTAAACTAGTCCGGACTGAAATGACGACATAGAGTCGTTCAGATTAAAGTCCGACCTCAGGCGCGTAATCGTAAATCTCGACGAGACTTCAGGCTGTACCGCACTTGATGTCAGTCTCTTCACCTCGGTTGCCGCGGGTCCATTAGCACATAACGTCTTGTAGGCCTGAGAAGGCTGGGAATTAGTATGCCCCACGAGCTTCTTCTTATTTTGTGAGCTTTTCAGCCTCGACCAGAGCTGCCTTGTGCTTCGCCACACACTTAAGCATGCGTAGAGGAGAGCCTTCCTTCGCAGATAGCGCCGAAGTTGACATTCACGAAGGTCCACCAGTCCGCGGGGCTGGAGGGTGTAACGTCGGTTGATGATGCTTGGATTAGCGTAAGGTTTTAATACCTCATTTTAATGTTGCTGTGCTTATGAGACTTCGTCAAAAGCAGAACAAATGAGCTTGTAATTCTGCAAACTTGTTCAGGGTGTTCACCCACCAAACGTTATCTATATGTGTAAAAGCTGTCATGCCTCAGGAAATACACCGTGCAAGCGTAATGATTATCGAGTTGCAAGAGAAGGGCAGCATTCACGAGCTCAACCAGCAAGACAAAATCTTTGTGTCGGAGCATTTGCTGTGTAAGCACGCCAAAAGTGATCAAGTGACCAGGATCGCAGCCACACAAGCCAGCAGAACGCAACGAAGTGCTTCACATTAATAATTTTGCTCATGGGTGATTGTTACGGCATGAGCTAGCGCACTTTTGCAAGCTCATTCCGAGCGACCCGCCCATATACACTTGGCTGGACGAGATGCTACGGCATGCATAAGAAGTGGATCTTGATACTTATTTAAAGGTACGCGAAAATTTCGTCTGCCGGAGTCACACCAACGATATCGTCATCAGGAATGTTGAAGTCGTCGGCTTCAGACTCCAGCTTGGTCGTGACCTGCTCAAGTATCTGGCTCAAATTGATGTTGAGTGACTCGAGTACAAAATAACCAAGTGCCCAGCAAACTCTCAAGCCCATGATCCATGATGAGCTGCTCGAGCAGCATGAGTTATAGGCTACCGTATCTTCCTCGCTAAAATCTATCTTGCGCTTTTCGTGAAGCAACTTGTCCGAGTTTGGGATGTGTGCACTCTTCAGCGTCTTGCGCCGTCGCATGATGGCACACGCTATATCCTCGTTGCTGATGTCATATATGGTCTTCTTAAGGATGAGACACGTCACGTGCTGCAGCACTAGCAGATCCGTGGAGCTTGTGATCGGTGGGACCAGGCTCTCGTGTCACTCGGCACCAAGCACGTATCTAATCCTCGTACTGATATTGATTTCCACAAACCGATCAGCATTGCCTGGATTCAACCTGTGAGACGTGAGGCCATAATCGGCTTGATCTGCGGTTGTGGAACAGTCACCATCAAGACCACGGTGACATGCTTGGTGGATGTAGTCGTCGACGTCGCGCGACTAGTCATAGCTCATCACAATGTGGACCTCAGGAATGTCCAAACCACGACATGCAACATTTGTGATGACAAAAACATGGCCGAGATCGATCTCGAACTTGTCCACGCCTGTTCTGCGTCATCATTGACACTTTCAGTGCCAAATTGTTGCTGATCACGCCCACTAGTTCGCACATCTTGTGCATTTTGTCATCGTACAGCGGCAAGCCGAAGCGGCATTTTGCTTGATTTGCCGCGACGTGCATTCCTTCGAAACAATACCGAAAATTGGAATATAAGATACCATCGTAGTCTTAACCATAAACTATGCCGACTCGGGATTGGCAGTCGTTTACCTTAAATGACCTTGTCAGCACCGTATGAGAAATCAAAGTCTTTGGGTTCCGGGAGGAGTATGGTCGTGGAATGCGCAGTAAGGTGGTAAAGTGTAACCTTTGTCTGAGAAGATGAGACGTCCTCAGTCTAGCAAAATCATGTCAATTTTGTACCAGAGGCAGGGCGACATGAAAGCTACCGACGTCATTGCACCGGTCTGCCGGCTGATTATTACCTTTTAGATTCTTCTTGCCGTATGCTCGACTAATTGGGTAAGCAAATTACATTTGCAAGCGACAGTAAATCGTGCAAGCCGGCACTGGGTTATACTCGGCAAGATATGCAGTATGAGTTCGGAGAGTGGATCAACAGCTTAAGTAAGAGCATGTGTCCTGCATAAACTTGGCTCCGACAATACAGCTCCAAGCAACGTACTTTCCCATGCCTATTTTGTAAACAGCTACTGCTGCACCTTGATATCAATGTCGTACACAAGCAGCTTCCTTCCAAGTACGATCTACTATGTGAAGGAGAGTATTCTTACTTCGGTGTATGTTCTTGCATTTCCCATGATCCAATTTTGTCAGCAATCAAGATAGTATATATTCAAGTTAGTGTGTCTGTCGCTCCTCTATTTTTTGTAAATCTGCACGTCCTAGGCACTTTCGACTGAGCGAAGCAAACGATTCCTGTACAGCTACTGCGAATATCAGTCGTTGACACACTTGCAGACGGAGTCAGAAGAGGAAGCAATTCCTTGATCCTTGGTAGTCCACCCGCTCCAGCGCACTGGCCCCACACGTCAGTTGCGTTTGATTGACGAGTCTTTAGGTGTTGGTGCGAAACCAGGGGCTCCATGCGATATCCGAAGCCCAGTGGCGATCCCGCGTGAGTGCACGGTGGATACAACGAGGCACGCTGTCATGATAACCTGGACGAAGCCGAATCGCATTGTGCCGATCAGAGTTCTGTAAGTCTACTGCTTCACAGAGGAGGAAATGTAAAATGAGGAAATATGAGAATGCGATGCTAAGACCTGATAGCGATTCGACACGAGGGCAAGAGTTCTTTGCAAGCAAATGGTCGAGCGTGCTCTATAATTATCTGACAAAGATGAGACGGCCTCAGTCTAGTAAAGTCAAGTCAATTTGTACCAGAGGCAGGACGACTTGGAAGCTACCGACGTCATTGCATGACATCATTGCACGATGTCACTGCCGGTATCTGCCGGCTGATTATTGCCTTTTTGCTCTCCGTTGTGTCGTAACTTGTGCATTACTTAGCAGCTCAAAGAGCTTATCTACAATACATCCACTAGATTCGATAGCGGCGACACCTTGTGCCCCATTTGCAGTACAAGAAAATCGAACTGCACAGCAGCAATTGGCTTCGTCATAGTGTCGACCAGAATGTCTTCCGTAGGACAGTCCTCAAGTTTATGCTGGCCGTCTTCAACCTTCTCTCACACAGCGTGAAAAGGCCGAAGCTGATGAGAAATCAGCTGCTGGCTTCATTGAATCTCCTATCTGCAAAGCTTTTTGCAAAAAACGTGCAAACTGCAGAAAAGTATCGGTTTTAGCTCTAATGAATTGTCACGATTTTATCGTAGCAATCTTTTCGAATCACTATTCTGCATTTTGTCTCATCAACTAGTTTTGAGAAATAAAAGCAGATTATTAGCTCTATTAACTACCACATTTGCGAAATGCCTCTTGTAGTTTCTAGATGACCTCTGGTAAAGCTCAGGTCGGAGCAAATAGTAGGATCAAAGCCAGGTTTCTAAGACTGCAGGGGCCGGAACAGATCGATGAGAGCCAATGTCACGTCACATGATCAATAGCGGCCGTGTAATCTGCATGTTGCACTCTTTCCTCTCACAGAAGACATGTCTATACAATGGATCGGTGATTCTACTGCTAGAGGCAACTCTGTGGAACATTTCAAGACGCGGCCTACTGGTCGGGGCCACTAACATTGCAGTATCTCCACCGATCTATCAAGGACAACGGAGACGACCAAGATCTGGAAGTTACAATGAACAGGGCGCAAACACTTTGGAGATGCACTTTGCTTAAGACCACAAGGTCTGGGCTCTGTATGCCGAGAGCTGACGACAGAAAGTGTCGATAAATGAATGAACGACTAGATGCCGAACTGCAGAAGGAAAGAGTGATCAGAGACCTCTTTTAGAGGCAGGTGCAGCTTTCATTATATCCAAACGACTGGTACAACACGTTAGATATTGAGGCTTCAGCTTCAGCGTTCGAAGAGACTTTAGAATGACAGAGTAAGCTGTTTGCTCAGCTGATGAAGAAGTTGTGTGGAGTTTTGTCTTAGCGCGATGCTCAAGACGAAAGATGTCGTAGCAGTATAGCGAAATGTTGCAGTACCTATACTTCATCTAGCACCGTGCTGCGTCATCGATGACGAGCAACAAGACGGATTCAGTGGATGGAAGAGAGCTAATGACGGGCATGTACGAGCGTGCAGCTATAGCAGTTTGTCTTAGTTCCACGCTCTGGGCGTGTTATCTCGAATACTTGGAATCTGACCAGATTACCGCTGATGAAAAACTGCTAGTCGCGCAAAGAACTATACGAAATGTGCCGTTTGACTCCTCTGCTTGGATCAAGTTACTGACCAAAATAGAGCAAAAAGAGCAAACCTGCTGAAGTGATCTCAGAGTGTGTGCAGACAAAGTTGTCGGCATGCTCGAGCTCACCCACTTGTTGAACGTACTGCTCATGTGGTGCGACTAAACACGCCGTCATACCTCCAGCAGTAGTGATGGGGAACGTTTTGAAGACACTATAGCAACTCGAGTTGCTGATCGACGGAGCTTTTTATCAATATGTGAGCATTTTCTGAGCAATATTTCTCCATACTTTTTT